>MBFT01000012.1:47659-59685 GCA_003086725.1 Furculomyces boomerangus | reverse complement strand
TCTATGGTTATTTAAGCTTATAGGCAACAGAGAACGGGTTAGTCATTAGTTTTGGGGCAGGCTAACTCTCCCATGCACCCTATGAGCTTACTTATCTGTATTTATTGAATAATGACAAAGAAGTATGATTCAGTTACCAGGCTGATGTTTTAGTTTTAACCAATGTGGTTTTTATCAAGAAATAGTACCTGTATTGCTATCTTGAATGAAAGATGGTCTTGGTTTTATTCATTTTGGTAACATTGAATCGAGTTGAAATAATGTTTGCAATTTACAATACTACAGATTAACTTTTATTTATAATAGATTTTATGTACTTTTATACTGAATCTGTGTTTCTTTTTTTTATAGGTATCCGAGCCGGGGAACCCCTTTTTTCTGGTTTACCTTGACGTGGTAAAGGGGCTTAAAGTAAAGTATTAATACTTTACTAACTAAAGAACCAGACTGGAGCTAAAAGTTAAAAAATAATTACAATTTTTTTTAGCAATCGCTCTATAACTTTGCACAGTGATAGTCCTATTTTTTTTGCATCTTTTTTATTAATAACACTAAGCTCTAAAAATTCTATACTATTGTATATAACAATTTTATTGTTAAATTTCTTGGAGGTTTCAAATATCGGAACATTTATACACTGACAAAAAGAAAATGTGTTTTATAAAAACATTTGAAAACGATTTTTGTAGATTTGATAGTGTTAGAGGCTTGGAAATAGTTTATTAATATCTAGTTTTTTTTTCTGCAGTTTATTTTTGATAGAAAAAAGTATAAGGTTAAACCATTTTCGAGTTTGTATTTATTTATATAATATTGCAATGGCTTTGAAAACTTGTAATGTTAAAACTAAAACTGTTCTATCTATTTAGTGGCTCTTCTGGGAAGTTTGTGTTCAAATTTTGGCAATGGTATTGACTTTGTTTTCGGAATAAATATGTCTTCTGTTGGAAGTCTCCTGATCTTAAAAGCTCTGAAATTTGGGTCACTGAAAACTACTTGGGCAGAAAGTTGTGTTTCTTGTTCACGGATGTTTTCTTTTCTTAATGTTTTCATAGGTGAAATTCCATTTGAGTGATTTCCTGACTTCTTTTTACTGTCTTTGTTAAAGTATAAGCTAATATTATGCTGGTTTTCGAGATGGTTGTTGTATCCATCCACGAGGTTATTAAACTGTTGGCTTTTTTCACTGAGTCTAACATGTGATCTGCTCTGTTTGATTGTATTATAGTCATCAAAGTCGAGCCCACTTGGTGCCCTTTTCACTAAGGATCCGTAAATGTTTGGTTCAGATAAGACTGATTTATTGAATTGCATCACCTTTTTATCATGTATCTGTGCCCTTTCGAAACATACAACTCCGCAATATAGTCCACCATTGGTATGCTTGTCACAAACCATACACCAGTCTATATCCATTTGTATTTGTATTTGTTTGCTGTTGTTTAATTATTGATGCTTCTAAACCATTCAAGTTTCAAGAATAAGAATTTTTTGTTTCTTTGAGTGATACTTGTAGTTGATATATAATGTATCTAAAATATTTTATTCTAATGAGCAGGCTATTCTCTTATGGATTTTAAATACAAAAAGGATAAACACTTTTGAGTGTGTCTAATATTCCTTTGTTATTTGTTTTTAATACCTCTAGTCCTTTTATACGAAAAGCTAAATGTCACCTGTTGAAGCCTTGTAATTAAATTGAAAAGTGGTAAATACGAAAATATGGTACCATTTAAAGGTATGTGTTTTGTGAGGGCAATGCAAATAATAAATGTTTACTAGTTCATTTAAAGAATTTGGAGGTGTAGTCTATTTTTAATGAAATGGTTCTTGGAATACTGTCTGTTATAGAGTTGAATAGGAGTTTTGCAAGCTGAATATGTGTTTTAGAGTGTATCTAGAGTAAAAATGAGAGAGTTAATCGGACTTAGTGAAGACTATATGAATATCTTTGAGTAGGTGTTTTTGAGCAGGTATTTTCATAAGGCTTTGATTTTCTTGGTATGACTTTCGAAAAAACAGTGGCAAGTAGTCACGAGTATTCTAATATTTTTCTAGTTTGTTAGTGAAGTGTTGTATTTATCTGTAATTTTTTTTTAGTCAGGTGTGGTGGTGGCAATATATGGTGTGGTGTGGCGACAAAGAGGAAATGAAGTTGTCTTAAATAGAAAAGGGAATTATAGAAGAAACATTCTAGGGAAAGGGTGAATTAGAATCCGAGAGAATGCGAGGGAACAAGGAGTATTATAGAACAAGGTTTGTGAATTTAATTTAATATATTTTGTGATAGTTGAAGGGAAATTATTGATTGCCTAATATTTACTTGACATTGTGAATAGCTTGAGGCAATATTGCAATAAACAAGGGATATATCGACAAAAGCGGGGCTAGATTTTTGCGAAAGTAAAGATGGTTGGATAAAAAAGCGAGATGATATTTTTAGCTTTTTGTTTGAAGAATATGGAGTATACAATCGCATAAAATGGCAATAGAACAATATATTGTGTTTTAGGCTTTCGATTGATAACCATTGAGTTTCTCATTCATGTGTGGATTTTCCGACCTGTACCACTATAATTTAGCATTTTATTGTTCTCCCAAATGCAAACTGAAACAGTATGGAAATCCAACACAAATCAAACTTTTCAGCAACTCTTCAATATCCCAATTCTCGACCACTCATTTTTACTGCCTCAAAATTGCATCTCTTTTTTGGTTGACCAAAGCTCAATACAATTGGTGATCGTTGCGCCTTTCAAACAAAAGTAATATGTTGTGATATTAAACTCAATTGAAAAAAAAAATTATATATTGGCTGATTGTTTACACAAATGGAAATATTTCATTTGCAACAAAATAAAGCCATGAGCAAAAACAAGATTAAACTTATTTCTCACATTCTAGTTTCGCAAGTGATCATATCTCAACTGGGGTTCCGATTTGTGGAAAGGTTAAATTGCCACTATCTGAAACATTATCACAAGAACCCTCGAAATATCCTCCACTTTTCACACTAACAAATAGAAATCTCATCAACCTGTTTATATTTTATAATATGGTTCTCCTAATACCTAACTATGTTTCATCCAAACTGTTTTATTACTTTTTAACACAAAAAAAAAACGTTATCTTAGAGTTTTGGTGTTTGTTTTGAAATTGCTTGCTTGGCATTTTCAATATCCCTTACGTTTCTCCTAAGTATTTTCCCACTTAAAGTTTTTGGTATTTCTTCAACAAAAGTTATCCCCCCTCTTAATCTTTTGTGAGGAGCAACTTGTGCGCTTAACCATTCTATAATCTCATTGGCCTTCTCTTTTTTTTCTTCTTCAGTAAAGTTTCTGTACTGTGGTTTGAGTGATATGTATGCTTTTGGTACCTCTGTTGCCTGTTCTTCATTATAAACACCAATAACTGCACATTCAAATACATACTCATTTCCTATCAACAAAGATTCAATTTCTGCTGGTGCAACTTGGAATCCTTTGAATTTTATAAGTTCCTTTTTACGTTCAACCAAATACAAGTTACTGGACTCATCAATATATCCTATATCCCCTGAATGAAGATATCCATCCTCGTCTATTGTAATTTTTGTAGATTCTGGATTATTTAAATATCCATTCATTATATTTGGCCCCTTGAAACACATTTCACCAAGTTCATTTGCTTTCAACAAGTTTCCATGTTCATCTATAACTTTTGCTGTTACATTACATGTTAAAGCACCATTGGATCTACGTTCCCAACTCCCAATTCTCGAAACGGTGACAGCTGGGCTTGTTTCAGTTAAACCATATATCTGAACAATCTTTACATTGAATTTTTCAATAAGTCTTTTCGCAAGATCCTCACTTAAAGGGGATGCTGCTGTCATCACACGTTTAACGGAACTAAAATCGTATTTGTCAATAATTGGATCATTTACAATTCTGTTGATAATTGGAGGCACCAAGTGTGCAAGAGTAATCTTATGTTTTTGAACAGTTTGCATGTATCTTTCCAATTCAAACTTTCCTAAAGAAACTATTCCAATAGCCTAAAGTCAAAATTGTTAGAAAATAAATACCAATTGACTTGATGATTCTGATATTTTATAAAACTATCTTACATTTGCCAACCCAACACAAGTTATTATTGCCAACCCGTAGATATGATAATATGGCAACACAGCTAGATACCTATGAGTCACAGATCTATCGCTATACCACCCATCCAGGTTTTCAGGAATACTCATTTGAATAGTGTTTGCAACGCTATTCAAATGTGAAAGGATAACACCTTTTGGGAAACCTAAATATTATAAAAAAACAGTTTTGTCAGAATTTGTTATTAGATATATTCCAAGTTTGTGTTTACCTGTTGTTCCTGAAGAGTAGGGCAAAAACGCAGTTTTTTTCTTTGCTTGTTCCAAACTGTTGATAGTGAACCTGGTAAATGGTTGATTAGAGTAAATCCTATCAATTGAGTTAAAAGGACCAGAGTAGTTTTGGTTGTGATCAATAAGAATTATATTTTTGTTTGAGATTTGCATTTCAGATAGCTTGATAGCTTCCAACACAGTGTCTATGAACTCAAGCTTGGTAAAAATGTATTTTGATTTGGAATCCTTTAGTTGGAACGCTAGTTCTCTGGGCTTGTAAGTTGGGTTTGCAAGAGTTATGATACCACCAGCCATCAAAGTCCCAAGCATTGCTATAGTGTAGTTCAAAGCGTTTGAAGAGAATACTAAAGCAACATCGTCAGTACAAAAGTTCATTTTGTTCAAAAGACCAGAAGCCAGTTTGGAACTTTGTTCTTCAACCTCGTGTATTTTGAGGCTTTGGTGGGTATCTTCATCGTAAAGAGCAAAATTGTCTGGGTTTGGAAGTGTTTTAGTAACGCGCTTCCCTTCGTTTATAACATAGGTCGCTAGGTCAACAGCAGGAATTTCTTGGTCTGGTATATTGCTCTTGAAAATCATAGTAAGGTTAAAATCGTCTCTGGTTTAGTGCTTTTGTAACAGAAAGGTCTGTGTGTTAATTTATTTGATAGTATCTCTGATAAAGAGAGATGAGATAAGAAAAACATCTGAAATTTATATTGTTGGGCTTTGAAACATTGTTTACCCCATTTGTAAAGTTATATTTCAGGGGCTGCCAGTTTGTGCCTTCATAAACCAAGTATGAAACATGTTTTTCATGGATTTACACCACAGACACTAAGGATAAAAGATACATTTATTTCTGGTTTATGTTTTGAATACCCAGTTTTTGGTAGTAGGAGAGTTTGTAGTAAGTAAAAGGTAACGATACAAACTTGCAAATAAAGGTTTTATTTGGCAAAAATGAAAAAACTAAGCCACTTGTTTTTCTGCTAACCAAACAATCTGCAATATTACACTAAACTTCAAAGAAAACATAAAATAGAGAAATTCTTTCTCTGTTCTGTTGTTTTTTTGCACTATAAAAATGTATAAAAACTCATTTTCCTTCTCCAAAGATCTACCCTTTTAATAGCTTTCCTTTTTAAACTACTTAAAACACAATAATCCTATCTTCTAAAAATACAAATTACAGAAATTTCCCTCAAACCAGTCTTGTGTTCCTCTAACAAAGCTCACGGATTTCGAGGTAATGGATCCGTCTAAAGTCTTCAAGACAAACTTCAAAGAACTCTCCAATTCAAGAATAGCTGTTTTATCAAGTAAATGTGGTTCACATCTTGGTCATGGATTTAAAATTCTTCCTTCCAGTAAAGAATATATTGTTCAAGCCAACGAGGATCAAACTACTTTAAACTCAGGGCGTTGTACAGGGCAGTTTTCTTTTGCTGATCTTCAACCTAGTGATAAAACCGATAACAATTTCAATGTTTGGATAGATATCGTTGATCCAACTGTTGATGAGATGAACTTTTTGAAGGATCTTATTGGTTTACACCAGAGCACTGTCGAAAATATACTTAAAGACGAAAGAGGTGGAGAAAATTACAGACATTCGTTGGGATACCATTATTTTGAGATAAAATCAATAGCAACAGATGAAAATATCTATTCGGAATACAATACCCTCCATAACTTTTGTTCTACCCACTTTGTAATCAAAAATAATATTCTACTGACAGTACGAGAAGGTTCTATTTTACACTATAGAGAACGAGCCCTGGAATTCATTTCAACAAATGTTGCTGCTACACCAGATACTGATATCTTATTACCAGAATATATTAGTTACATATTAGCTGATGAAATGGTTAGTAGCTTGGAATTTATGTTTAAAAGCGTTGAAGCAGAAGTTGATGTGATTGATGAGTTGGTTCTTATTTTGTCTAAAAAGGAAAAAGAGGATGTCCTAAGACGTATAGGAAAAACAAGACGTCTTCTCCACTTGCTCCTCAGTGCTATCCAATCAAAGCCAACAGTCTTGAAAAACCTAAAACGTGAGATAGAGAGACATGTGAGCACTACAAAACAAGGTGAAGAGGACTTGAGTTCAAGTCAAATATCTTTTCTTACTGATAACCAAAAACACAAGGCAATATCATTCCAAGGCTATTCCACTATCCAAAATGCTATTTTTGGCCTTCGATCTCTTTCCGATATGTCCCAAAACTTGCTTGTTTCGTGTGCTCACTCAGAATCAATTCTCTCACAGTCATATAACTACTATCTTGGGAGACTACTTATTGAATCTGATCACAACAGGCTGAAGTTTGTTTGGTATTTACATAAATGGTATCAATTGGCTGTATTTTTAACAATCCCTGGAGCAGTGTACACTATCATTGGAATGAATGTCTTAGTTCCTTGGGATGTCCGTCCAGAAACAGATTTTTCAATTGGTAGCAACAGCCGGCTTCTTCCGTTTTCATTAATAACTGTTATTTCATTACTTTTGTGCCTTTTTTCATACTATGCTCACATCAAGAGATCTCATTATGAGTTTTGAACAAATAAACATTAACCCAAATATAAATCAACATTTTTTCCACCAACCACAATGCTAATGCGTGGCACATTTTAAAACAAAACATTTTCTACATCTCTGTTCCAAAACACCTCTTTCCAATCGCTTTCTCACAATCTCTCTCAAAACCACTATCCTCAAGCAACAAACAAGGTTTCTCCAATATTCTCATTTGGATTCCTACATTACTTTGCCACTTCTCCGCTGATATCAGATCATCTCTCCCAAAATGTTCTCTTCGGTACTCTTGTTTACTTTTCTCGCACTTGCTACCTTGATCTATTCCCAATCTCTAACTGGTGATCGTATTCTTATTGTTCTTCCATCATTGAACAGCAAAAAAAATTACTCTGAACTCTTCAAGATTCTTCGAGGTAACTCAATTCTCCATTCTAATATAAAAGTATTTTAAACCAATCTATACTTTTAATTAGATTCAAACTACAAGATTTCACTCAAAACAAATAAAGACAAAGAATTGAAGCTAGTAGAATTCCATGAAAAAACATATGATCATGCCATATTTTTATGTTCTGACTGCAACAGTAATCCTCCATATATATATTGAATTAAGAATCTTTAATAATAGCTAGATGTTATAACTCAAAGTATTTATTTTGTTGTAGAGTATGGCGCATTCTTGAACAAAGACATTATTGTCGATTTTGTTAAAGCTGGTGGTAATTTGGTATTTGCTTTTGATGAAAACATTTCAGCTGTTAATAGAAGAATAGCTACCGAATTCGGAATAAAATTCCAGACTAAAAACTCTGTTTTAGTTGACCATACAAATTATCTCCAGGGTGATTCTCAGAATAATAGTGACAGATCAACCATCATCGCAAAAAACATTTCCGAAAATAAATATATTCTTTCCCGCGATCAAAACACAAAAACTGAAATATACTATAAAGGTATAGGCCACACTATTTCAAGGGAAAGTCAACTTATAACTCCCATCCTGAAAAACTCAATTACTGCATGTTCTGTTAAAGTTGGCGATAATGAAAATATCAAAGAAAAATCATCTAGTGATGTATTAGAAGGAGCAAACTTAAACCTGATATCAGTTTTTCAAGCCAAAAATAATGCACGCGTTGCATTCCTTGGCAGCACAGAAATGATTTCAGACAAATTCCTAACTCTAAAAACAAGGTAATATTTTCTCATTAAAATTAAACTAACAAACCTACATGTTTTTGGATGCCAACCTTTTTTATTGGTATTTACACTATAATCTGTACTAAATCTAATGATTATACTTTTATTTAAAATCTAGTACAAATGCTTATGGAAATACCAACCTTTTAACTGATTTAATCAAATGGACATTCCATGAAAGAGGGGTGTTGAAGGCTTCCGAAATATCTCACCACAAAACTGGCGAGTCTGAGGAACTTTCCAATTATCAAGTTAAAGACGAAATCGAATACAGTGTTAAATTATCACAATATGTTGATGGTAAATGGGAAGCTTTTGATGCAGATGACGTTCAGTTGGAGGTGAGAATGATCGATCCATACATAAGAACATATTTGGAAAGGGTTGATTTGGAAAATTCAGATAGTTCACTGTACAAAAAGAACTTTATTCTTCCAGATAAATATGGAGTTTTCAAGTTCAACATCAATTACAAGCGACATGGATTATCCCGACTTGAATTGATCAAAGTTATTCCTATTCACCCCCTCCGCCACGACGAATTCCCACGTTTCTTGTCACAAGCTTATCCATACTACACTTCAAGTATACTCCTATTGGTTGGGTTTTTGATATTTACAGCAGCAGGAATCTTTAGCTCTGCTTTCTCAAAAGTAGTAAAAACAAAAGCAAATTAAATCATTTTAAAATGCGGGCTGTTCACGTGCTCTTAATCCAATAAAGTTTTTGTCCAGACATTTTTAATTCAAATAAACAAACCCCCATAAAAGTTTAATTGGGTTTTACTTACCCAGGTCTACTTTAAACCCTGGAACATGAAACTATTCCACTATCTATTTTATAATTCAAACTTTGAATTCTCATTAAAATACTTTTGATACTTGGATTCTTTGAAAATGTGTATAGTATTTTGGAAACTTCAGTCCGCTCCTACAAAGAAACTTCCATACAAATTTATATTTGCTGGAAACAGAGACGAATTCTTTAAGAGGGCTACAAAACCTGTTTCGTTTTGGGATACAGAAAACATAAAGATTCTGGCACCACTCGATATGGACCCTCCCCTCGAAGAACGTGGAACATGGTTGGGTCTGAATGAGTCGGGAAGGATAGCTTTCTTAACAAACTTCCGTGAGAAATCGTTTACAAAAGCAGATGCTAAATCTCGTGGTGTTTTGGTAAAAAACTATTTATCTAATATGCCACCAGTAATCGAAGATGCAGAAAAAGAGAATGTGGAGACAGAAGAATACCTCCAAATATTATCCGAAAAATCTGAACAATTCAGTGGCTTCAATTTGGTTACTGTTGATCTCAAAACCATGAAATCTCACTATGTAACAAACAGAAACGACGAACCCGTTATAGAAATCACCGATACCGAACTTAATGGCCTATCCAACTCTTATTTGAATTGTTGGCCAAAAGTTGAAGAAGGAAAAAAAATGATTGAGGAAATTCTCGAATCCTCACTAACACGGGACCAGTTGGTAGAAAAATTGTTTGATGTTTTGAGTAATCAAGATCCCTTCTCTGAAGAAAATCCTCCTGATGTTGACCAACTCGTAAACGCCATCAATATCCCACAGTTTTACTTTTCCTCATCAAAAGGAAAGTTTGAGGGATATTATGGAACTAGAACGAGTTGTGTCATTTTAGTTGATACCGAAAACATTGCCCATATCTATGAAAGAGCTCAAACTCCAGAAATGCAAAACATTATTGGCGAATTCGATTCTGAAAACATATACCACGAAAATAATAACTATACAATCGAACACAAAATGGATTTAAACATCAATTCAAATGAAAGCTAATCAACTACCAAAATAAACTCGGTCATTTGATAAATTTTGTTATTAAAAATATCCTCTTCAAAATATCAAAGGTTTAAATTTAATAGATAATAATGTTCGATTCATAATACAATATCTCTGCCCCACAAATTAATCTTTTGGGAATGCTACTCTAGCACCAAAATAAAGCTTTTAATCTCAGAACTATACATCCTGCCATTGCTATTGTTCCACGATATTCCTGTCACCGCGCTCCTATTTTACAAAAATTAAAATATTGTACCCTGTAAAAAATATACTATTAAGAATGTTATTACTTGTGAACATGTAACTGCTCAACTAATGCCCCGCCATTATGTAAATCCCAAAAGTAAAGAACTCCATCTATACAAAAATCCGAATTAATCACAATTATTCACACTTTTAAACCAAAAAAATACTTACTTGTAGATCCACAACAAGCATATCTTCCATCAATACTACAAAATAATCGTTTTTTAGTATAGTTTACCCTAGCAAAATCTTAAATTTCAAAAAAATACCTGAAACTACAGCTGGCCCAACGTGAATGTGGTACAAATCCAGTAGCTCTAAAAGTTATGTATTTAGTTTATATAATTTGTAATCTTTGCTGAATTTACTTTAAGATCCAAACAATTTGAAGTGTTGATGCATCGATAACAGCCAATGTTCCATCACGTGAACATGATAATATATACTGCTGGTCTAGAAAAATAAAAATCTTTAAAATGAAGCTCATATTTAATAAATATATTTTGGCTTGCCTGTAGAAATTGATATATTAACAATGGAATCATTATGCGGTTTTGTTTCTTGTATTTTCAACCCAGTAGTAGTGTTCCATGTTCTGATCCCATGGTCCATATGACCAGTAACTATCATAGTTCTAATACAAAAGAAATTACAAACTGATTTCTATATAAAAACTAAAAATAACAAAAATTCCTTTAATTAGAATAGATAAATTACCCTTCATTATCGAGTAAGCCAAGTGAATTACAATTTGAAATCGTAAATATTGTTTTCAAACCTATAATCACATAAAATATTAATTTCCATAATAAAATTTTGTAATACTTACAATTTCCTGTATGAATATCCCAAACTTTTACTGTTCTATCCTGACTACAAGAAATCTAATAACAAAGTTATAAAAATGTAGCAGCTATCAAATAGCGAAATAAAATATAGTATTATTCTTACTATTCTTGATGAACTTGGACTAAATCTTATAGCCACAACTCTGCTGATATGGCCCGTTAAGGTTTTCTAAAAAAAATACAAGTATTATAAAATTACAAGACATAAATTATACTTACAACTAAAGATCCATTGTTGGATGCCCATATATATATGCTGTTATCACCGCCAGCGGCTGCAATCAAAGACCCATCTGAATTGAATTGGATATCAAATACTGAAGATGTGCATCCCTTAAGCTTAGCCTTAAATAACCCTAATTGAATGTTTAAAATAATTAAGCAATGTGATTAATAATATTTTTGATTCTGAAACCAAAAAGAAAGCCAAATCGTTTTAGTAGTACCTGTATCAAGATTAAAAAGTTGGACACTATTTTCTTCTCCTACAACTGCCAAGATATTGCCTTTAGGAGAAACAGAAATATTGTGTATTTCAGAGAGTTTTGTATCCTTGGATAGAAAAATAAAAAAGTTGAAATATTATACTCTCAATGTAAAAATTTCAATAGTGCTTACTATTTTTCTTATTGTTGAAGTAGGTATTTTAGATGCTATTTGACTATAAAAATAAAGGTTGTTCAAGAGTTAGAATAAATTAAAAAAACTCGAATTTTCATTGTAGATGGTTTTATGACTTACCCATTCGTTAAGGATAGTCCACGAATGTTTTGAGGAAGCATGGCCATTGATTTTTTTCTATATTTTTGTTGGGAGTATAAGAGTATTAAAAGATTGATTCCAATGGATATTTGTTATTTTATTGATTTAATACCTTCCTTCTTGGTGGTTATAGCTGTTCATAATTTCGACTTCTTCATTCATTTTCTTGAGCCATCTTTGTACTAGTTGTTGGTTTTCTTCCCAAAGTTTAGCTATTTTATCTTCGAGATGAACAAGCTCTA
>MBFT01000012.1:0-23730 GCA_003086725.1 Furculomyces boomerangus | reverse complement strand
ATATCGTCGTATAAGCTGTCTCTACTCTCGTTTTCCAATTCTTTTGAGAGTTCGAAATCATTGGGAGATGTGTCTTTTTCCTAATAAAAATGAAAAGGGTGAAATAATTTCTAGGGAATTAAAATTACCTTTAGTTTCGAAATGAAAGTTTCAAGCACTAAGATGTGTTTATATGACCACAATAGTTCTGCACTAAGGTCTTTGATATCTAGAGTGGGGATAGAATCGATTTTGTTTTTGATGATTTCTTGAATTTCAGGAAGTAAAAGTCTGTTAGTGTCAAATAGGTTTTCTGAAAGGCTAGGTGAGATGAGGGGTTTTTCATCGAGGGACTTTTCATCTTTGTTGATATTTGGAGAGTCAACCTTATTGTTCCGTTTTTCGGGGGGACTGGCAGGAAAGTTTGTCTTTTCGGGGGGATTGGCGGGAAGGTCAATCTTTTCTTGGGTGACTAGAACAGCAGAATCAAAACTGTTTTTTGTAGAAGTTTTATTTTTTTGTGAGATTTTTGGATTGGAAGATATTGGAATGTTTGTAAAGTGATCTTCAAGTGGGTAATCATTGTCTTTATCAAAATGGGGTTGATCAAATGTTTGTTCAATCTATGAATGAAGAGAAGTGAGAATGGATATGAGGTAATGAGGGGGAGGGGTGAGAATGGGTGAGAATGGGTATGAGGAAGTGTAGATGCTTACGTTGGAGGCAGGGGGTATTCTTGGGAGATCTTTATTTTTTTGTATTCGTCTTTCTTGGTTTCTTTTTTGAGCGGCTCTTTTTCGTTCTTTGCGGTCGTTGTAACAGGGGACACAGTATATAACACCCTAGTATGTAAAAGTTAGGAAATAGAGAGTGGGGAGTGGACTTACAGAGTTTGTTTTGGCGAAGGATTTTCCTTGTATTCTTTTTGAGCAATGGGAGCATCTGAAGCATTCTGAATGGTAAGTACCTTCGGCTAAAAAAAGAAAGATTAGATGGGAGGAAAAGAGGGAGTAGGAGTACCTGTGACTATGGCTTCGTCGTAGATTGGTTTTGAGCAGAGGGAACAACTGTACGAGCATTCGGAGCAGATGGGTTTTCCGTCGGCGAGGAAAAGGATGCTTGAATCGAGGTTTATGAGTTTTGAGCAGGTGGTGCATTTGAAGCTAAAAGAAAGTTTAGAGGGGGTTTTGGGATAAGAGTTACCATTCGAGGTGCCAGACACCCTCAGAAAACTGGATGGCTTTTCCATCCTCTATGAGTTTTGAACAGCCCCAGCATGTGGGGAACTCTGAGGGGTCGATGGGTAGGGCTTCGGAGGAGGGTTTTTTGGGCACATTCATTTATGTGAGTTGGTAGAAAAAGAGAGGGAAAAAGATATTATAAACAGTTTGGAGACAAGAATTTTACACGACAGTTAATTTACAAAACACGAATAATTTTAGCCAACCAGATTTGTAATATATTGTCACTTTATGCAAGCATTTGTAAAAGAAGGAATATTGAAAGCACCTCGACAATTTGGGTCAAATCATGCTTGGACGAATGAAAAGCAAGATCTTGTGGTTACGTGAACCAGTCAGAAAGATAGAGTGTTTGAATCGAAGCATTGTATCGTAATAATGCCTTTTTATTTATAATTATTACATAAACTCTTTTCTTTTTTCACCAAAGTTTCTATGCATAAAACCATTCCTTTACTCCTAACAAAATTAAAAGTACACAGCCATAAAAAATGAAAATAAAAAAGTATACAAGCATTCAAACTTCTCGTTCGCATCGCACAAACAAATCCATTCTTCCCCGTTGATAAACGTGTGCACTAATTTCCAATCTTCGTAAAATTACATATTCCAGGTCCATCCAAAAATAAATCAGTTGGCGAATCCCAATGATGCTCTTGTTTAGCTGCTGACGTCTTTCTGGTACCACCAAATCTATCTAGAAAGAGCGTTTGTAGAGACACGAAGCTCCTATGCTTTTGTTTTGGTTCAAACATTAGATGTTTTCTCCGAAATTCTTTTGCATATTTAGCTCCAACAAAAATGTACCTAATGAACTATTTAAGTGCCGGACTTATAAATAAATCATCCGTTTTTAGGTTATATGAAAAACACTCTATCGTCCAATAAAACTTTTTAAAAAAAACTATATTATCAAACAGGAAATGTAAATCCCCAAAAACACCTTTTTGAATGGCAATTTATAATGCTTTTTTTTTTAATAAAATATATATTAGCTAATATTTACTACGTTTCTTTTAATTTATTTCTAAAACAAAAAAGCCGTAATTACTTGCAAAAATACGCTTTGCTATTGAATCATAGTCATCCAACCCCAACAAATGGTGGTTTCCCCAAACAAACCAAACACTTAACACATCGCCATTCAACAAAGTCCTTATCAAGCCATAAAGAGGAGATCTACAAAATATTCTTCTGTTAAATAAGGCTGATTTATTGGCCAATATTACAAATAAATAAAAAATAGTTTATTTTTAAATTTTATCAAATTTGCTGATCATATATCTATCTATTTCGCATTAACACCCGATTTCAAGCAAGATTCTCCTTCAATTATGTAATACCTATCCTTTTAGAGAATTTAATTATAGAAAACTGTTCTCATTATGGCTTTGGTTTCAAATTGAATAGAATTTAGTGTCAAACCAAAGCTTAATATGTGTCATAATCTCACGCCGTATCCTATATTTAAAAAACATGTATGATTTGCTACATATCTTTTTATATAAATTTATTATCAAGCAGCAATGATTAAGCGAACGGAATGTATTTTTTCTAGTGAACTTGAATTTTTTGTTTGGCTTTGGTTTTAATAAACAACAGGAAACTAGGAGTTTTGAATGTTTTTTGTTGCAACTATTGTATAAAAATCATAGAAACCAGTAGATCCAAACAAGTGGCAATCATTTGTTGGGCTTCAATTGTTACAACAATGGGTAATAGTTCAAGTACTGAATATTGTGTTTACACTATAGTCAGTTATTGATCATGGTGAAATATGATTCAAATGTATTTTCAAGTTTAAAAAAATTTGGATCTTGAAGGTTAATCGATGAGATTGTATCCAATTATATTTGTTTGTGAGCAGTTTTGAAAAAAGAAAAGATTTTTACCATTTTATTTGATAAACATAGAATCGATAACAATTTTGTAATTTATTTTTTACTCGGGGTAGTTTAATGTTATGAATTGTTTGTCACTAGTTTAAGCCAATTACTATGAATAAAGTTTAGTTTTTTTTCAGTTTTTCGATAAATGACTGGAAAATATTTTCACCGTTCTCTTAAATGTCTCCTGTATCAGATAATAATTCTTCAGTTTCAATCCATCCCAGTATTGAAAAATCAACCCCTATTCAAGACAACTCTTCCGATGGACTTGACAGCACATACTCGTGGATAGTTGCTGTTACTGCAACTCTAGGTTATCTCATGATATTTGGCAACTTTAACGCTTTTGGCATCTTCCAAGAATACTACATAAATACCATGTTCCCAAACGTCGCCGTTGGAACAGTGTCATGGATAGGTACAATAACATTTACAATTTCCTTGGCAGGTGGCGTGTTTGCCAGTGGTATATTATCGATTATTGGTATTAGGTACACTGCACTTCTTGGTTGTCTACTGAGTAGTCTTGGCCTCCTTCTTGCATCTTTTTCTAATACCATTTGGCAGCTCGTTATAACCCAAGGTCTGATATACGGTTTTGGTTCATCTCTCATAATCAATTGTTGTCTTCTTATGCCTTCGCTTTGGTTTCAAAAGCATAAAACTTTGGCTATTGCTATGATATCATCTGGTAGCGGTTATGGCGGTGTTGTTATAGGCCCAATAATCACAAAAGCAATCAAACAATATGGGGTACACTGGTCTTTCCGCATTCTTTTCTTCATGAACATTGTTATAATAGGACTTGTTGCCGCTGTTTTCAAACCAAGAACTGAATTCAAACCACTTAGAACTGTTGTCAGACTAAGTCTCCTCAAAAAACCACTAACTTTGTTTATCTGTTTTGGTGGCTTTTTCTGTCAGTGGGGATACACCATCCCCAGTTTATACTTTCCTGCTTCATACAGAGCAATTGGTGGCACAAGAACAGCCTCTTCAAATACCATCATTGCCTTCAGTATTGCATCTGGTACTTCCCGTATTTCCAGCGCATTTCTTTCTAGAAAGTTTGGTGCAAATACAACTCTAATATTTGCCATGTTTATCTCTGCAATTTTGATTTTTTCGATTTGGCTTACTACCAAAAACCTTACTGTTTATTATGTCTTCTACACCCTTTATGGACTCGCATGTCCCCTCCTCTTCCCTTTATCTCCCGTAATAATTGCAAATAACTATCCAACTGAAGAGATTTCTCAGGTCAATGGTCTTCTATATCTTTTCTATGGACTCAGCACTCTTGTTGGTACTCCAATTGCTGGCGTCATTTTCGACAATCTTGGTTCAAGAGAAAACTACAAACCCGTAATTGTTTTTGCAGGTATATTATACATGATATCCTGTCTCATTCTCGTAGCACAACTAATTTATTGTAAAAAATATATACCAAAGTTCAAAACTGGTCCAATTTAATTTAATATGTTCATCTTTATTGAAAAACTAATAAACAATCACATATCTACCATTTATTTTTGGTTTTTCTTGACAAATTCAATACCTTTGTTAGCTGCTGAAATAAGTTGTGGTTTGGCAATGTTAATAGCTTCAACTTCAAGAGCAGTGATGTTGCTTGGAAGTGGAAGGATTTCTTCAACACCCTTTGGTCCAAGTTTGACTGAAGATGCAAAGTAGTCTACACCATCGGCTGCAAATACATCAGAGTTGATGAAAGCACATTCAACAACATCCTCACCATTGGTGGCACGGATCATAGAGTCTGCGAATCTAGCACCGGCAAATGCCATAGACAAAGTGGCTGATCCCTTACCTGCCTTGGCTTGGACAACTTCATCACCACCAAATTGTGTGCGGTGAACTAAGCTAGCAAGTTCTTCGGCTCCGATTTGGAGTTCTGGGATTTGTGAATATAATGGAACAATAGTGGTTCCGGCATGGCCTCCAACAACTGGAACGAATTTAAGTTTTCCTGTTTTCTCATAAGCAAAACGAGAAGCACGAACCAAATCCAAAGTAGTTACGCCAGCCAATCTCTTTGGGTTGAAAACTCCCTTGTTTCTGTAAACTTCTGCTGCTATTGGAAGCATCGAGTTTACTGGATTTGAAATAATCATAATGTTGGCATCTGGACAAAATCTAAGAAACAGTTAGCTTTACCACTAAATGTTCAATAAACTTACTCTGCACAAGCTGTAGCCAAAGTCTGGACAATACCAGCATTGATATCAAACAGATCGTCTCTGGTCATACCTGGTTTACGTGGAACACCAGCTGGGATCAAAACGTGCTCGACTCCTTCAAGAGCTTGCTTCAATCCATCGTTCTCTGGGGAAAATCCTGTAACCTCACAAGCACTGTTGATGTGGCTAAGATCTGCTGCTACTCCTGGGCAGTTAGCAACGTCATAAAGATTAAGTTTTGAAACCAATGGGTTGTTCTTCAAGAGGAGAGATAGTGGCTGACCAATTCCTCCAGCAGCACCAAGAACTGCAACTTTGGCACCATTCTACAATTGAATATTGAAAACAAACAGTTTTATATAGATTTATAGTTTACGTTTGAAGCTGTGGTTGAGAAAGCTCTGGCTAAACCGGATTGGAAGATTCTTCTTGAGACAAACATTCTAAACTAAAGACAAGAAAGATCCTTAATTTTCCAAACCTTTATTCCTAAAAACTGAGTAAAATCAATACAAACATTTGATTCGCTTGTTTACTGATCCCCGAATAAAAATCAATAGTCTTATCTTTTCGTCCAATTATTGTATATTCTTTCCCTCGGTCAATTTCATGCTCGATTATCCAACCATTCAACACTTTTACAAGTTCGGGGTACTAAACTATGGATCTATTTATTTAGTTTACTGAAAAACTGATAAAAAAATACTTTTATTATTAACTGCTTATTCAGAGTATTTTTATATATTGATTTGGCTTTTTTGCTTTATATAGGAGAAACTGGAGGAACACATTTGTCTCTTTGAATATGAGTAGTTTGAATTTTGTTGTATTAGTTTGACTGGTCAAACATTTTTATACATTCTAAAGCTACATTTTACTGTAAACTGACAAATCAATTTTTGAATGTTTTATAAAGGAAAAAAGTTTGGAAACACTTTTTGGTTCATATATAGGATATGAGAACCAATGAAAGTAGACATATTCACTTACAAAACGTACAATTACAGGTTATATGCATACACTTTTCAAACATATACCAATTGACATAGTTTTAGCCCAACAGGAGTACGATCCGTCAGTTCCTCATTTTCATTCGGTTATGCACAGTGACAAATGTATAATAAATACATTCTCACAATTCGACCCCAGTGTTTAATACATACCAACCTTCGTCAAAGCCCCTTCCTTTTTCGTATATAAATGTGTTTTGATCTCAAATTCTTTCTAAATAAAAACTTTGCTCATGAATACTAATATCTCTCAAGCACTTCACTTTTTATCGACACCAAACCAAAAAAATGATGAAGTATCTAATTCTACAAACGTACGGGAATCAGATGTACATGTAACTCATCTCAAAAGGTCTCTTAAAAGTAGACATATGTCAATGATAGCTATTGGCGGTACAATAGGAACAGGGTTGTTTGTAGGATCAGGCAGTGCACTATATATGTCAGGTCCTGCAGGTTCGCTTACGGCATATTTTATTATTGGTACAATGATATATTTTATAATATCTTCTCTTGGGGAGATGTGTTCGTATATTCCAGTTTCAGATCCACTGAGTTATTTTTCATCTACGTTTATTGATCCTGCGCTTGGGTTTGCTTTTGGGTGGAATTATTGGTTTTCATGGATGGTAACAATTTCTGCTGAGCTTGTAACTACAGGAATAGTTATGAAATTTTGGTTTCCCAAAGTCAACCAAACTATATGGAGCTTTTCGGCATGGTTTATAATTGTATCCGTAAACTCGTTTTCTGTACGTGGGTTTGGTGAAGTTGAGTTTTACCTGAGCTTTTTCAAAATCTGTGCAGTTTTAGTTTTCATTGTCATTGGAATATTTACTATTGCTGGCGTTACTGGTGGAACTAAAATCGGATTTAGTAACTGGCAAAACAATGAATCACCATTTTTTAATGGTATAGCTGGTATAACAAGTAGCTGTATCACTGCTGCCTTCTCATTTCAAGGTACCGAAATCATTGGAATAACTGTTGGCGAATCTGAAAATCCTAAACGCGATGTACCAAGAGCAATCCGCTCAGTATTTTTCCGCATCATGCTATTCTACATTTTAACAATATTCATTATTGGTTTAGCAATACCAAGAACAAATAGTAATCTCATCAACGCATCTACAAGCAACATTTCGATTTCTCCATTTACGATTGTTTTTCAACTATCTGGAATCAAATGGGCTCCTCATCTTATAAACGCTGTAGTTCTTATTGCAATAATATCTGCTGGAAATTCAGGACTATATGCATGCACACGTGTCCTGTGGGTTTTAGCAACACAGGGAAAAGCACCTCGTCTCTTAAGAAAAACAACAAAACATTCGGTTCCATTTTATGCTCTTTTATCAACTGCTCTTTTTTCGGCTCTTTTTGTAATAATACTTGCTGATGGAACCAGTAAAGCTTATAACATACTAATTGATATAGCTGGTGTTACAGGATTCATATTCTGGATGGGAATTCTTCTTTCTCACTTGAGATTCAGAAAAGCATTTGTTGCTCAAGGTAAACCCCTAGACAACTTACCTTACAAATCTTTTCTCTATCCATTTGGACAATACTACTCCATCTTTCTCCTGACATTCATTATAATCGGACAAGGCTACGACATAATCTACCCAAAATTCTTGGTTGTACCCTTTATTTCAAAATATGTTCCAATTATATTATTTTTTGTTTTGTGGCTATCATACAGACTTGTAAAGAAAACAAAGTTTGTGGATCCATTTGAAGCTGATCTTTACAAAAACAGTATAGAGACTATAGAAATGCGTTCCATATAACATTGACACCTTTTGCACTATCATATTAAAAATATTTGAAATACCAACCATATACAAATTTAAATTTGTTTTCAGTCAGCCTAGTTTCTAAATAAATACCAAAAAATGGTGTTTCTGTATTGATCATAATAACTTATAAAACTTGCGAAAACTAAAATAAATATGATTTAAATTATAAAGAAATAATAATTTCGAGCAACTACTTTAAAACAGAAAGGATGTGTTTCAAACACTTGGTGTCTCAATTTCACTTTTTGTATTAGATTGTAGTATCAAGTTTGGTATTGGTAGTTTACGTTGTACCTAACAGCCATACTGTAATAATACGTACTGATAAGTATTCCTTCAATATTTCCAAATGGGACTTTAGTAATGTTGAAGTATTCCTTTTCGATGTGGTTTGAAAAATCTATGAAATCTTGTTGATTCCTTTCAGAATTATCGATAGCTGCTGACTTTACAGGATCAAAAGGATGGTTTGTGAATTCGTTGGTGTATTCGATATCCAGTAGTCTTACTTTGGTTTTTTCATAAGCCCAGGCTATAAATTCTGGTTTAGTGATATCTTCTAGTTCTTGTGGAATGGTATCGTATTGTTTATAATATTTTAAAGGAATGTTTTTTGGGATTTTTTTGATAAACTTTTCAACGATGTGGAGAACTTCTTGGACTTTGCGGTAAACAGGAAATTTTCTTGAATATATGTGTATCAACTGACTCGCCGTTTTATGAGCAATTTCATACTTTTTGTAGTTTTCGGTACCATAAAGGTGTAGGCATACTTTCAGTGATATTAAACATATATCTAGAATATGTACCAAAAACTTTGTTGTCTCAATAAATACACCCTTTCCTATCAACATGCGCAACAATGGTTCTATATGGACAGCCACCTCAGGAAATATCTCCGTACCTTTTGAAAAGTTTGATATTGAAGTTTTGTTGTTCAAGTTCTTGTACAAACTAAACGTGTTCCTGTATATCAAGTTTGACGTACACAAAAGAAAATAGTTTAAAATCCAATAGTTTCTCATAAAGAGACCTCTGTGTACCATATACACTTTACACTTTACAATATTATGACAAATACTAGAATTCCCACTTCCAAGCCAACTGACTAAATAATCGACATATGCAGACATCACCTTTTTCATAGACCATGTACATACTGTATCATCTTTCTTTAGCATTTCAAAATCATCAAGCATTATCCTCAAATCATTGAAATATTCTGGTGGACCTCTGGAAAACAGTGGAACCCAGTCGGTAACTTTTTGATAGACTTGTGCATTGTTATCATAATCCAACCTTATACTTTCTGTTGAGAGTAAATCGTTTTTGGGGAGTTTTTTAACTCTAGTTCTGTTTGCTACAGACAAGAACATACTCGTATTGTTTATATTTAATGCTATTCTTGAAGTTTCTTGTATAATGTTTTTCATTGTATTTATACAGGCAATCGAATCACAATCCTTTTTATAACAATCAGAAGCCCAATGCTTGTTCTCAACTATTTCCATCAGTGTTACTAAAAACAAAAACAAATTCAATGTAAGAGTAAAAACAAAGACGATCTTGCGGTAAGAACAAAAACTTACCCATGTATTCTGCTGCTATTTCCATTTCGTTCATGTTGATATATAGACTCAAAACCACCATAAATGCCAATACATCCTGTAATTTTGCTCTTTCTGCTCTATATTTATAGGCTGTACACAATTCATACAAGCTTTCGGTTATAATGTCGTATATTCTGTTGCCTCTACAGTTATTCGAATTTGTATAAAACAAACCAGCTAAAACTAGCGCAACCTTTAGAAAATCCATCAAATATTCTGACCTGTACAAATGAATTATTGATTCAAAGCTCATACTCAAAGAAAACATCTTGTTCATACCAAGTGCTATATGTATTAACCTATACTCCATAGTTTTTGTTATGTCCTCAAACCGAGTTATTGAACTAAGCATATTCAAAGTACTTTGTTCTATATAGTACTCACACTGAACCCCACTTTCAAGAACACAATTACAAATCAGTTTTTCTTTTTGATAAGTTTTACCATATTCGCTGTATTCATTCCTAGGTGGTAGGCCTTGTTGTAGTGTTTTAATAATTCTGTGGTCATGATTAATTACATTCCTTCCACTTGTATTTCTCATTCCATAACCACCATAATTCTTGTTTCGATTTACGTTTCCATCATTCCTCATACCTGGTTGATTATATCTATTGTGTTCATCACGAATAAGATCCATTTGATTTCTATTTGATATTTGATAAAGGTTTGGTGGATGTTTTCCTTGAACAACATAATTTCTTCTATCTTCAATAGGAACATTACGATGTGCCAAGTATACAGGAAGAGAAGGTGTTTTTTTGAAGTATGTTGATCTAACAGAGCTAGGAAAAGTATTGTAAGAAGCAGGAGCACTTTTAGGGTTCTTTTCAAACTTGTTGTTTGAAACAGGATTGATATATCCATATTGTATATTCTCTCTGATAGCTATAGGTCTTTTGAGAGTTGGTGGGTTTTGTTTTGGTGGCATGTCATTGTAAATAAAAGAGTTTGGTCTGATGTGTAATCTTTGGTGGTTTTTTATATGAGAGGGTGAAATGCCACTGTGAAGTATGGATGGGAGGGCAATGTCTTGTTTCTTGGGTGTATCCCGGGTCCTGTTATGGTCGCTGGGATTAGAAACCAGGTTTGATATTGATGGTGTTTTTGTGTTGTTATTTACATAAAAATGTTTTTCATTATGATTCAAATCGTCATTTTCGATGTTCATAAGAAAGTTGATTTTATTTTTAAAATCGATTTCGTCTTTTCTTTTATCCATTCCGTATTGAATATATCCCAGAAAAAAAAGGTTCTGGAATGCCCATGTGGAAATATCTATTTTTATATGGCTTGGATATTTGCTTAGGGAAAATTTAGGCGAGGATGGAAATGCGAAAAATGTCCTTTTGATGGTGGTGCGAGAAAATGTTGAGCTTAGCATTTCTGATTTTTATTGAAAAATCATAATGATGCAGGGGGACAGGTTTGTAATACGACCTCTTCATTTAAAAAATACCACTACACCCCAAATGTAAATGCGTTATTCAGGAAACACACATACTACCGCAAACTTTACATTTCGTTAAACAAATAAAATTAAAGAAAGTAGTATTTCACACCAGGATAAAATGCATTCCTGGTCCTCAAAAGTTGCATCCAAAGAGTGCAAGCACTAAAAACCAATTCGCTTGCATGAAAACCCACTAATTCGTCCTACATCCACCCTATAATGCACATTTATTCTATTTGTAATTTTGCAATAATTGCAACTTGATTGATACATTAAACTCAGGTTGAAGTAACATTTAAAAGACATTGTGTAAACCCGTTTTTCCCTTCGTGAATAGGAAAATCTTGACATCCTGAAAAGAGATATAATGTATAATCAAGAATCTTGATATAATCCTGCATGTATGTATATCCAAATGCTGGTTTAATTGATACTAGGTATGATTTGCAAGAAAACAATGCTGACCAATAACAAATCAATAACTTTTTTTAGGAATCTGGCAGTTTTTCACCATTTCTTTTTATCAAGATGAATACAAACAAATTAGAAGATAAAAGGATGGAGTTAGAAGCACTAGCCCAACTACGAAACTTGTCTAAAGGAACAGTCGAAACAATGGAAAAAATTCAAAAACAACTCGAACTTGTTGAAACCAACCAACAAGAGATGCTAAAAGTTGCGAAAAACTGGATGAATGTTTTTGATGCTTCAAAACTTGTTGAGATACAAAAAATCAGCGATTCAGTTTCTAAAGAAAAGATGGAAGGTAGATTAGATACAAGCTATGAAGAATCTGAACAAGTGCTGTTAATTCCATTATCTCATCAACCTTAAATTGTGATTTGAATCATTAACTTTTCAGTTCTAGATTATGCAATATTCCATCTTCAAAAAAACTTGAAACTGGGATTTTGATTTAAATGAAGTTTATCGCGCTTCGGTTATAGATTAACGAGTCAAACTAGTGTGATTAAATATCAAAAATTTATGTACATTTTCAGAAATAAAACCTAATAGTATAAAATGGTTTAAGAATACTATGAATGAAATACATTTCATAGTTAAAATTATGTTTGTTTTTTTAAAGAAACAACAAGTCTTTGTAAACGAATTCTCATAGAATGTGGGTACTCGATGTCCTCTTCAATGACTCTCCAAAAATTCTTGGGAAAGGCTGAACACCTAGAACTTGACTTGGAACAAAGCTGCTCGTCATCTATTTAGTTTAATGAAATATTTCAGGTTTCAATAAAATAAGCAGTTTTATGAGGCTTACAATTGTTATCAATACTGCTGTTATTCCTATTAATGTTGTAATTTATATTTCTGTCTAGAATTCCTGTTTCAGTTCTGCTAGGGGGTTCAACCTTTAAACTGAGCTTGCTGGAGTAAGGGAGGTTAGATATACCTTGTGATAATAAATTATTTGTGAAACCTTGCGAAGTATTGTAATAAGTTCGAGAATTGAACGCGTTTGGGTAGTTATCAAATTTATAATTATGTTTAGATTTATCTTTTGTGAATTGTTCGTTAGAAGGCCTGTAAAGATTATTTTTGCAACAAGTAGAATTACTATTTTCATTAAAGCATATTAAGTTGGGGTTTTGCTTTTTGAATCTTATAAATCTTCTTGCAAGTTCCTCCGCAATTGCTAAAACATAAATCCCGCAATCATAGTCTAAAATTGGATTATTTTTATATATAATATCAAGTTTGGTGATAAA
Source organism: Furculomyces boomerangus (assembly GCA_003086725.1). Taxonomy (NCBI): domain Eukaryota; kingdom Fungi; phylum Kickxellomycota; class Harpellomycetes; order Harpellales; family Harpellaceae; genus Furculomyces; species Furculomyces boomerangus. The sequence goes on along the minus strand of MBFT01000012.1, from coordinate 10,824 downwards.
TTAAAGATAAATGGTATTTTGCTTTTACCGTTATTCTGCTGAGGTGTGTACATTGATTTAAAAAATATTGCTATAAAAGTACGAAATTAGAGTTTGTTCTATTTAGAAATAAAAAATAACATGAGAAGTTACGTTTTTTCAGACGGAATGAATCTAGATCTATAAACTGTGTAAGTTTCTGAGCAGCCTTCAAAGCAAAATCTTTATTGTGTTTTGATATTGAATCATAGTAGTAATATGTACACGAATCACGCAGATAAACCAACAAAGACCTATTTATTTCATTTGATAGAAATAGTTTTAGCATTAAAGTTGGTATTAGTATGGAATTATAAGTTGTTTTTAGAAAGCTTTACAAGGAAGATATATGCGAAATAAGATCATACCAGTGATTTCTGCTATTTAATGGAGCTATAACAACATGTTTCTTATTTATGTCCTTTTCCAGTTGAACAGAAAGACTTTGAACTATAGACTCATCTATAATCAAAACAAACCATTAATATATGAAAATGATATTCGAGTAGCATTATTGAAAGTAATAGATACAAAAATACCCTTAGAGTGACAAAGAGTGTAGACAGTATAAGCTCCTATGAAATGGATATCATTATTTTTAAACTCTGTGGATTCAAGATAACTAAAATCACCATTGGTAAAAAAGGAGGTTAGAGAAAGGGAAATGGTTGGGAGAGGATTGTAGAGAAATAATAACTTGCGTCAAGTAAAAGTTGATGATTTCACCAGTGAGCCAGCCAGCAGGCTTGAGAGAGTTAAAGTCGGAGTATCTGACATCAAGATTGGCATATTCAAGCACTACAGCACTGGAATCCATTTGAAAGCAGAAAAAAAGTTAATGCAAGAGGGTAGAAAGTTTACAAACAGCGCAAAAGATGAAACTTGAAGAATGTTAAAGAGAATTTGTCGCGTTTTAAAAAACGAGCATAATTGGTTGACGAAAAAGAATGTCTATTTTTTCTTTCTTTGCGCTAATCATCCTTATTGGCAATAATAACAGAAAGATTATTGGACATAAACATTGGCCGATTACATAAATCATGCGTACGACTATTTATTGGGTAGGCGTAGAGCAATAAAAAGAGTGAATTCAATTAGATGAAAACAAACTAACAAGTAGCCATTTTAGGTTTGAGTGTCAGGAGCAAATTCTACCAAACTCTTTCAATCATCCCCTTGCCTCTTATTCAATTAGTAGGCATCTATAATTTAAACAATCAATTATATTTATCTTTTATACCTGTAATATTTATTTTCAATTAGAACTTGTTCTCAGCAATATCATCCTCAAAACCCTTTTGCTCTTAAACCTAAAATTTACAATGAACAGAGACGATTCCATTGCTGTTGATGACCCCAATAACTATTCCAGAGCAATCAAAATCAACGTCTGCCTCCAAAACTCCAAACCACAAATTGTAGAGATCGAAAGAGATAAAACTATTCTTGATCTCAAAAGCTTGCTTGAACCCCTTTTCAACTACCCAATAAGGAGGATCAGATTGGTATTTGGCAGACAAATTCTAAAGGATGAATTGTCGATCAGAGAATATGGTAAAATCTAATATTCATCCTACCATTTAATATCTTTTTTAAATATATCTCTCATCCTCTACTTATAATTTCTTTCTTATTTTGTTGATTCAGGGATTCTGGATAATTCTGAGGTAAAATTGATTGTTCTTGCTGATAATGAGGAATCTTCCACATCTTCCTCTCGAAGTGTCCAGAAACAAGCAAGCCCGCAAAACGAAATGCTACTTCAAGCGTCTAAAAACCCTCTCTTTAAGGTATTTTAAATTCATTCAACTTGACGCCCTCAAAAAACTCGTTTAAACTCGTCTTATATTAGGAACTCTTAAAGTCGCCTGAGTTGATGCAGAACATATTAAAACTGAACCCACAATTCAAACAACTCATGAAAAAGAATCCAGAGTTTCAAAATGTTTTTCAAGATCCCGGTTTTATGGATCAGGTAAAACGCTTTTTCTTTTCTTCGAAAACACCTTTTAGTTAAAACTTTGAAAATCTAAAATTTTATTTTCCAGTTTTTCTCTGCTGCTCAAAACCCCGAAGTTATGAAAGAAATGATGAGGAATAATGATAGAGCCATAAGCAACTTGGAAATGCAACCAGGTGGGTTCAATTACTTGACCCAGATGTACAATAATGTCCAAAAACCAATGGAAAACTCCGCAATGGAAAACCAAAAAATCACCAGAGCTACAAACGAGCGACTAGCAAGAGCTCTCAACACTACAGAACCACCAAGTACGTGTTAATATAAACATCTATCTATAATTTAAATGAAAATATTTTATCCTCTTCAAGTTACCACTATAGTTATAACTGCTATATCGTATTTATTCTAAAAAAATTTCTTTTATACAAACCCTTATTTAGAGGATAAAATTAATATCACACCTTTGCCAAACCCTTGGGGTGCTAAACCACAACCATCGCCATTCTTACCACGGTTTAGCAAACCACTTAATAAGCCTTCTATTGATAACCCCTCAAGTAGCAACAATCCTGGTGACTTTAACAAATCTTCCACACCTTTTCCTAGATCTGCATTTTCTGATCACCTTGACTTTTTTTCTCCTAGAATATCGAATATTAGTAGTTCTCGGAAAGACAACAATGATGCCAGTACCAGCACCGACTTAAGTAAACCAAGAAATGAAATTGGACCACAATGTAAATATATCTCAATTTGACAATTTCCTTGACTTGAAAACTTTATGTTTTTTATTATAGTAACAGAGAACACCAAGAATTTGTCAAAAATGACAATATCATCTCCTGGATCACAAAATGGCGATTTGTCATCACCAACAAGTTCTCGGAATGTTCTACCAGACAACTCTGATGACCAACCTGATATAAGAATGTCTGACGATAGTGATCAGGATTATGAATCAAAAGCGCAGCTTCTGGTAGAGATGGGATTTACAAACAAGGATAAAAACATGCAGTTAGTATCTATTTAAATACTAAGAATCTATAAAATTAACTAATTTTTTATTTATTTTCAGGGCTTTACAAATCACTAATGGAGACCTGAGCTCAGCAATAGACTGGCTGGTAGAGAACCTATAACTCAACGAGTGATTTCCTTTGTTGTTGATCATCACTTTCTAGACTTTACATTTTTTAAACGGGTACTTTTCTATTTGAAAAGTAGTTTTAAGCTTACCAGAAAAATAATTAAAAATACAATCTTTCGATAGACAAATTGTGACAATTTCAATAAATATATTAGTTTCATTGGCTCAGTTTCTAATCTAATGGATAAACCATTTGTTGAAAAGTAACCAATAATGTACAGGCATGAATATTTTTAAGATAATTTGAGCTTTATAGCTTTGTTTTTTTTAACTTTTCTAAATCTCTAATTAAAGGAGAAACAAAACAATCAGTCAAAAAAGATACAGATAGGGTATTAACAAGATGTCTTTGATTAGATTTGGAAATTTTTTTATGAAAAATAGCTTCAAGGAAAACGTGAAGATTCTTTGGCTTCTCGATGATGAGAAATGGGGTCATTTGATTGGTAAAGATCATCTTGGAAACGAATACTATGAAAACAAAGAAGAAAGATATGGCCGTAGTCGTTGGTGTCTTCCAGCCGGACCACGTGGCAAACAAGATCCCACTCAAATCCCACCAGGTTGGAACCAATGGCTCCACATGGTTACTGATGTAATACCAGAAATTGACACTCCTAATTATGTTTGGATGCCAAAAAAGCATGTCACGAATCAAACTGGAACAAGAAAAGCATACAAAGTGTATAACACAATGGCTCCTCATACAGCAGCCTGGAATCCAACTGCTGCTGAGCGCCACTAATAGGTTTTCTTTCACAATTCATAAAACTTGGTATAGGTTTACTTTTTTGGCTCTATACTATATATAAAACAGAAATTTTATAATAAAAACATAAGCTATTCGTTGTCCATATCATCCTCGTAATATTCGGAAACCATTGATTTTTTTGGTATGCCAACAATTGGATCTTTTTGATCCTTATTTAGGTCGCTTTGTACGTCAAAGTTATAGTTCGATTCACTTTCCAGAAATCCTTGTATATCTGGTGGAATTTCTTGCATTTGAACACTTGGTGCACCTTTCAAGTACCGAAGCTGTTCAATAACACTGGTTCGCACTGCTTCTAAAAACGACTTTGTATTTTCGTTTGTTATCTTTCCACCTAGTACCGGGTGTAGTTTGTAATCCGGGGCAAAGAAATCTGTGTAAACTGTATTTGGTAAAGTGTTTTGCAAATCAACTCCACAAATTATTCCCGTTTCATATGTCCAACAACGTGCAACATTCCGTACAGTATACCCACCTCCTCCCAAAACTAGCATCGGAATATTAAACTTCTTCATAAATCTAACACACTCACCATGTCCTTTAATTGATAAATTAAAAACACCAAGTCTATCTAGTCCAAGCGAATCAGCACCACATTGAAGTACAATGGCTGTCGGTCTAAACGCCTTCATGACCTCACTGATAACTGATTTGAACAGACTATTGTACTCACTATCCTCAATTCCATCTTTTAGTGGAACGTTTATAGTCGAATATTTTCCTATTCCTGATCCAACTTCATCAATCGCACCTGTTCCAGGAAAGAAATCACCATTGTACTTATGAAACGATACTGTCATCACTCGATCGGTCATATAGAAAGCTTCTTGAACCCCATCGCCATGATGAATATCGATATCTACGTATAGAACACGAGGATAGACTCTAAGCATTTGTAATATTGCAAGAACAATATCATTAACATAACAGAATCCACTGGGTTCATATTTTTTTGCATGATGGAGACCACCCATCCAATTTATACATATATCTGCATCGCCACTAATAAGCTTTCTTGCAGCCTCAATACTTGCTCCAGAATAAATTTTACAAAATTCCCAAATACCATCAAATATAGGACAGTCATCTCCTATATTAAAGCTTGTAAATTGTTCTTGAATCTCTTGTACGTTATCTGGAGTTACTCTTTTCAAAAATTCTGTATAATTTGGACTGTGAAATTCCACAATCTCCTCTTCGGTTGCTTGTCGTGGTTCAAAGATGTCCATGTACTTGTGTAATCCATAATTCATTACCAAATGATTTGTTAATGTTAATCTGTGAGGTTTCATTGGATGCAAAACCTATTTAAAATTCTATTTAGAAATTGCATTTTCAAAGTATATTTATTAGTAAAGGTGCTTACCCCATAATGAAAATTTCCCACTTCTTTGTTCATATAATAGGAAACCCTTGGATTATACTCTTCAACTACACTTCTACCACTCAAAGTTCCAGTAGATAAATCTATATTTCTAGTAAGACCATGTCTTTCCCTCGTTGAGAAGGTTCCTCTTGGGCCGTATACATTTTCCAGATTGCGCTTCATTGATCAATTCTTTTGATTAATATACATCTATTATACAGAATAGTAAATTGAATCTCGAAAAGCAAAAAAAGAATTTTCTGTTTTGGATTCAATTTCCATATCATACTGGTATTTTATTGGTTGTTGGAAATGATTGGACGGGTCATAAAATACAAAAAACGCGTTTTTCATTTTTCATCTTTTAGTTTCTGTTAAATAGTTTCTTTGTAACAAAGGTGTGGGGATGGCAAAGTGATAAAGTATCGAGTTATTGGGACATTTTAAAAAGAAGAGAGCTTGTTGATACTGTGATTGTTTATATCACCAATTATTTAATTCTAATGATTGTTATTTGTAAATAACTTCAAAACGTTCTCGTTCAACTAATTGTTTTTATTTCAAAAGAGCTTTTTACCAAATTATATATTTTTTGTTCTGGGATCAACTCTTGTTCCCCACAAAAAATAATAAACTTTAAAAAATTTACAACGCAAACAGATTTTTTTGTAAAGATGTGACAATACCTCATATTTTTCTCTCCACTTTTTCAGTAGTTGGACAATGTAGAGTATCATTTTTTTTATTCTGAACGAACTAAAATATCAGGGGAAAGATTCTATAATCAAATACTCTTCCTTTGACAATAACAACAACTTGACAATTACAAGTCCATTCCTACTGACGCAAAACCAAATAATATTTGTTTATACTTTTAATCCAGAAATCGTATATATATGCTTCCATCTGCCTTTGTTTTGATATTTTAAAAGTATCATTCATCGTCTTCCCCTAAAACTCCCTTTTAGTTGCCTCAAATACCCAAAATGACAAAGATAATAAACGCCGTAATCTTCTTTATAGGAGTACTATTTGTTTCTATTAACGCAGACTGCGATTCCGAGGAGAATTTCAACCAATGTATTCAATATATTACATACAACAAATCAGTCAACTGCAAACCAGACGATTCTGAGTGCATTTGCAAATGGGATTCACAGCTTGTAACATGCTATAGTGTCTGTCCAGATGACGAAAACAAGGCAAAGGAATTCAGTGCAGCTAGTGATGCAGCAAAAGCTTCATGCGCTAAATTCAAGAAAGAAATGGATGCAAAACCAAAGCCATCAAATGGGACAAATACTATCGTAGCTACAACACCAACTAACTCTGATTTCAACACTTTTGAGACTAATACTGGAGCTGCTGGAAAAACAAATAAAAAAGTTGGCACACTCGAAAAAAGTAGCTCAAATACCATATCTGCATCAATTGGATTCACTGCAGCTATTTTTGTTGTTGCCATCTCAGCCATTTACTGTTAAAATTCGATTTTATTGTTTCTGAACCGTTTTTAAATCCATAAAAATAAAAAATTAGTAACAAGAAAAAAGTGCCTAGTTTAAAGTTTGCAATTTCTATCTGGTGTAGATACCTGTAGTTTGTGATACTGAAACATTGTTTTCTGTTTGAACAATCTACTATTATTTGGTGTTGGGTTTTGATTATATAAATCTGTTTTAAAAAAATTGTTTATAAAGGGAACATTGTAGTTTTAAACTAAAAAATATAAATAACAGCTTCTAAATACGTTTATCTATAGCAACAATTCAAATCAGTTTTCTTCCTGCGACTATTTATAATTTTTATAACTAATACCATTTGAATAACACGAATCAGAAATGATATCAGTACCAAGCTTTTTTAAAAAGGCAATTCTATTTTTTTGTGTGGTTAACAATATATGTTTGATGAAAACAGTTCTGGGTGCTTGTGAACTCGAAACAGTGTTTCAAGCGTGCTTGGAGCACATCGCCGTCAAAAAAGAATATGAATGTACTAGTCCAAATGATTATGACTGTATTTGTACTTGGTCAGCGCAAGCTCTACTCTGCTTCAATCAATGTCCAGAAGATCCTAGTAAATCTGCAGCAAGAGAAGCAGCATCTGCAAAAGAAATTGCAGATTGCAAAAACGCAGAAACTTATGGAACAAGAAATAAAGTTGTAGAGAGACCAGATACCCTACTACAAACAGTTCCAGCACAACAACAGCCAGTACCTCCTAAGCTCCCCCCAAATCTACCACCAGTATCACCACCAGTATCATCGCCAATAGGAAATAAACAAGTACATAACGATCTTGGTTTACATTTAGGCTCTTTACTAGGGAGTGGCGCTGGTGCTCGAAATTCATCTAATGATATAGATATGTTTTTTAGTGGGAAAAAAACAAAACATACAAAAAACAATACTGATGGCAATAGGACGGACGGAGATGAGATGGACAGCAATGATGGTGTTTCCGGTTATGTGTATTTTGAGAGCAACTCTGTTCTATGTATTCTGTTGATATTGGCTATTAACATTTGAAATAAACAAATAAAAATATACCCAAAGTAGTAATCATTGCATAAAAATGTCTAAAAGGTGTAAACAAACAATATAATGATGGGCGATTTGTTGTTAATCGTTTCTTGTTGTACGTTTTATGTAATACAATTTAGCTATTCTCAAATCATATAAACCAAACCCTATCGCCTTTCTTAGCAATTTCACTCTATCTTTTCCAGTATTTAACATTTTATTTCTCTAGCTACCCTTTAATTTCAAATAATCTTGCTAACCCCAATCTATCCCCCAAAAAACTAATCCTTAGTCTAAAAATCCCAAATCATGAACAAAAAAAGCTCTCTCAAAGCAGTAAATCCTCAAACTAATTACGAAAACAAAACCTTCTTCTACGACAAATTTCCAAACCAACCTAACGATGATTTAGAATCCATTGGAAATCAGTATTACCTTCAACACGCAACATACACCAATTCCAATACTCCAGCCAGTAGAATTAATAAATACCAGGATCGCTCAGCTACCGACATCTTGGGAGCTAAATCTACTACATATGATGCTTTAAACGCCAATTCTTATAACAGACCCATCAAATCCGCACCCCCAATCCAACAAAAAAGTTCATTAAATGCAAAAATCGGAAAAATGGAAAAAATATTCAACTCCTTAAAATTTGGCTCACTAAGGAAAGAAAACGACTTTTCAACACAAAACACCCTTATTGAAAACACAAACAATAGTCCTACTTTACAACCAAACTATAAGGAACAGAAAATCAATGACCTTCCAGGCTCAAACAAAGTTAATAATGAAATGCTTGGTTCAGGGCTCACCAATTCCTCATCGCTGAAATTTATTAAACGAAAGTCATCAAGAATCAAAACCCTAATTGATTTTTTTGATAAAACTACATATCCAGATAATGTAGAAAAAAATGGACGCGAAAGTCCACACGTTTCCAGATCAGATAGCTTGCAAGCATATGATAAAAAAGATAAGAAATCTCATGTAAGCATTATAATCGAAAACTTTGATGTGAACTCCCAGCCTACTCAAAATATCAATGAAAAGGAAAATGAATCAAGTCATACCTTTACACAATCAAATAATAATCAATATGTGCCTATAAAAAGTGACAATAAAAACAAAAAAACAGGGGAATCTAAAGACAACCATAACATCCTTTCTGAGAATAAACATACTTGTGGAAACATTTCATCTCCTCGTGAACTTGAAACAAAAGCTCCAAATACACCCCCGAAAGTAAATAAAGAATCGGATTACAAAACATTAAACCATACAAATACTATTGTTTTTGATAAAGAAACCTCAAAAATAGTAAAGGAACTTGACAAAGAACCAAAAACAGGCAAGTCAGATCTTCAAGACAAACAAAAAGTGCCCGATGTTAAATTAGTCAAGAAAAAACCTCTACCACCAATTAGAAAAAATCCAATAACCACAGGGCCAAAAAAAGAACACGTTGATGAAAACATACCACAAACATCTAAATTGCACAGAAGCACATCCCATCAAAGTAAAAAATCTGAATATAGTATATCGATATCTAGTCCCATATCTCCATATTGTAGTGATATCGAAACAAATGATTATCATGAAACAAGAAAAGAGAAAGAAAAGGTGGAAGAGCTTCAACGTATAATTACACGGCTACAAACGAACAAATCTCTTTTGGAGTCGAAGTTGGCTGTCCAAAAAGCAAAACTAAATCTTTACTTGATAAACATGAGTAGAAGATACAACGATTTGCAAAAGGAGCATGAAAAGCTCCAAGCAGATTATTCACTAATGCGTAGAGTTTATATATCACAGATCAGCGATTACATTGGGCTAATAGATTCAAAAGATGATATAATTTTTGAATTGGAAATGAAACTGGAGGAATACAATATCAAATAAAATATTTACCATTAATAAACTTTTAATCTACAAAATAAATCTAATTTTAATATCCCATCAAAATATCATGTGAAAAGTGTTACTACGCTTTGATCCGTTTCCGTAATAGTTGGTGGAGGTTCAGTAACAATAATTGTGACATCACTATCTGTTGATAAAGCGCCTGTAGATGTCGCATTTACATCTATTTGCGTTGGTTCCTGGCCCGATCCTGTTTCTGCTGCTAAAGATGTGGTAGCCAAACTAGAATCTGACGTTAGTGTTGGCAAGAATGTTGTTGTTGATGGGACAGATACTGTAGTTTTCGGAATAATAGGAATGCATGATATTAACATATTATCAACTTTTTTACAATAGCTGCTGAAAGGACATTGCATCAAAACTTTTTTCCCATCACTCCCACAATATGTAAATAAAGTCCCCGTATCACCCCCATCAATCAAACATTTATATTGCCCTACTACACAACTCTGCCGCGAACTATATCCAACTGATGAATAATGTGGTTTCACCTGTGTAGGCATTACACTACCAATCAAATATACAACATTGCTTGTCCTTGATGTCGGTAGAACACTGATTGTAGAACACGATGTTGTTATAATAGGGGATTTTGATGTAGTTGGTGATACAGATGTTGGCAATACACTGAATGTAGAACTTGTAGGAAGTGATGAAGTCGGAGACGCAGATGTTGGTAGCACGCTAAATGTAGAACTTGTGGGAAGTGATGTGGTTGGTGATACAGATGTTGGCAATACACTGAATATTGAGCTTGTGGGAAGTGATGTAGTTGGTGATACAGATGTTGGTAGCACGCTAAATGTAGAACTTGTAGGAAGTGATGAAGTCGGAGACGCAGATGTCGGTAATACGCTGAATGTAGAACTTGTAGGAAGTGATGTAGTTGGTGATACAGATGTCGGTAGCACACTAAATGTAGAACTTGTAGGAAGTGGTGAGGTCGGGGACGCGGATGTTGGTAATACACTGAATGCGGAACTTGTAGGAAGTGGTGAAGTCGGAGACGCAGATGTTGGTAATACACTGAATGTAGAGCTTGTGGGAAGTGATGTAGTTGGTGATACAGATGTCGGTAGCACACTAAATGTAGAACTTGTAGGAAGT
>MBFT01000011.1:61636-72431 GCA_003086725.1 Furculomyces boomerangus | reverse complement strand
TATAAAACTTACAACTGGTGATGAATTATTGTATAGTGGATCTGAAATTTCTCTGAGAGAAAATGTTGACTTTGTATTAATAGAATATTCTGAGGAATACCCACCAATAATGTCAAATGTGGGAATGGGTTCAGTTTTGGTAAACTATTATCGTAAAGAAGACGAGCGGGACAATTTTATTCCTGATGTCAAGTTGGGTGATTTGTTTGTGTTAGGTATAGCTGATGCTTCTCCTTTTCTCAATTTTGGTAATGTAAATCCGGGACAAATGATTCCAATCCTGCACAACAATTTGTTTCGTGCACCCCTATTTTGCCATAGCGACAATATCAAATCAACAGACTTTTTGGGAATAAAATACAGCGACAGCAAATGGTACATCCGATCAATTCCACACTTTTTTGTTGCTGGACAGACATACCCTGTACTCGAAGTCCCAACTCCTCACTCCCGACGTGTCACAACAATAATAAAGCATAAACTGCATATAGCTGCGTACAGGCTAATAAACTCCAACCCGTATAATCTATTGAATCTGAACCGACTTTCTAAAATGTTTCCCGAATACAATGATTTCCAACTTCGTCAAAGGCTAAAAGAATTTTGTGAATATCAACGACGTGGTTTAGGAAGTGGATATTGGAGAGCAAAACCTAATATCCCAGTTCCATCAGAAGAACAGTTGAGAAATATGTTGTCTCCTGAAATGGTAAGAATTAATATATTTTCTAATAAAAAACATTTTGTTTATCACTGATTTTTTTTATTTAGATGTGCTTATTTGAGAGTATGTTGGTAAGTCAACAACAGTTGATTGATTCGGGGTGTCCTAAATCTGTAGTTAATGCTGCAGCACCATCTGCTCTTGCTCCTTTAAACCTTTCTTCAAAAAGTGGGGAGCAACAGAATTTAATTGATTCTGGAGAATTTGGTGGTGATGATACTGGGGCAAGTTTAGACAGCCAACAAATCGGTTTATCTGAAGAAAAGTTTGCAACTTGGAATACAACTCGGAATTTTATTAGTGCAACACAAGGAAAAGCGATGTTGCAATTATGTGGTGAAGGTGACTGTACGGGAATAGGTAGTGGGTTTAGTTTTTTGAGAGTTTCTATGAAAGACATTTTCTTGAGGGCAGGCGAAAGTATATCAGAAAAACTTGCAGAAATTGAAGCAAGACCAAAAAGTGCACATAGGTACAATGTTGCTGAGCAGCAAGAAATTTATAGAGAAGAAATTATGAATATTTGGAATTCTCAATTTAATGAATTATCTGAAACTAAATTCATTCCATCACCTGACACACTCAAACAACACCCCGAAGCTTATAAAGACGAACTTTTGATAGTTCCAAATAGTGGTGACTATTATTTACCTATTAAAATTCCAAATTCCCAAGAAGATTCGAATCTAAACTCTACCAATAACAACTTGAATTTTGTTTCTGAAAACGGTAATGAGAACAATTTGCAAAATGTGAAAGATATAACTGATTTCGGTTCCGGCTCTGGAGAAATTGTTAAGAGCAGTGGTGTTGATGCAACAACAAATGAATTTTTCAAAATTGAGCAATTAAAAACAGCTTATGAGAAGAAACTGGTTGATAAGAATTTACAATCAGCCAAGCCTATAAGTTTGCAAAAATCAAGCTTTCCAGGTAGATTATCTACGGAAATTCATAACAAACAATTGGTAATAAAGCGGGTAGTTCGGTCGAAAACAGGAGAGTTGGTAACAAAAACAGAGACGATTAAGGATACATCAGTGATTGAACTTTATTTACGTCAGAAATTAATAATGGAATTGAAAAAAGAGAAGATAAGAATCGGAGATTTGAAAAAGGCGAGGAAAGTACGGATGGAAGATTTGAAAAGGTTTGAAAAAACACACATGTCAACATTTTCATTACCTCCACCAAACAAACCCCGCAAGGAAGTTGTAAGAAAGTGTGGAAATTGTGGACAATTGGGTCATATGAAAACCAATAAGAAATGTCCTAGATATTTTGAATTTAATGCTGTGTAACTAGATTGTGGTCTAGAACACTGTTATATGAAGGGGAAACTAGAAAATAGTGTATTTTAAAATTGGGATGGCTTGGTCTCGATTCCAATTGTTGATAAACTTTTTGTTTTGCTTTTGAATAAAAACAGAGAGTTGTAAATGTTAGTATCCACTTTTGCATTAGCATTTCATAATACATTTTAAAATAATTTATTTTTTTTTACATCAATGGAAAAACTAGTACAAAAAACATTATTTAAACATAAGAAGAAGTCGGTACTTGGAAGGAAAAGTATACTAGGAACAAAATTGCATCAACGAGAAATGGAAAAAAGCTCAAGTTCATCAAACACGTCAAGAAAGAAGAAAAGTCCAAAAACCATAAGATTATCATACAAGAACAAACTTTCATCCTCAACGAAAAATAGAGATAGGAGTCCTAGTCTTTTGCCTGTTGTTGATCTAACAAGAAAGAAATCGATATATGCATCAAAAGAACCGAAAAGTTTGGAATCGAATAATGACACAAATGTAACAAGCAAAAACATCTTGTTAGTCCTACTTGTTCTAATTACAATTTTACTAACAGTCGGACTTGGACTTGCAATTTACTTTGTTATTGCTTTTGGTAAACCAATATCATCACCGCCACCAAATCAAACAGCTTTTGAAAAAAATTTATCGCTGCCACCACCAAATCAAACAACTTTCGGGAAAAAGCTACCATCACCACCACCAAATAAAACAGCTTTCAGAAATTCATTACCAACACCATCACCAAATCAAACTTTAAGAAATCCATTGCCAACACCAAACCAAGCTTTAAGAAATTCATTACCAACACCAAACCAAGCTTTAAGAAATCCATTGCCAACACCAAATCAAGCTTTAAGAAATCCATTATTATTAGCAACGCGTCAACAATCTTGACTTTTCAATAATATTATAATTTAATCTTCAATAAAAATATATAAATCTTAGTATCCTAGCGGTTCTGTATAATTTGATGGGAATAGACCTCTTTTTGTTACACCTGTTTTTGGATCTGTAATTTCTCCTTCCCACCACCCATCAATATTTGTTACATGAACACTAACTACACAGTTCTCTGTAAGCGAAAGCTCCTCAGGCGCCTCTGCATCATAATCGTACAATGCTTTCACATACATCATTACTGGCTTATTCTCATCAGGAACAACTATCCCGCCAACATTCTGTCTGGTGTTAGGTGTTGTTGCACCACTATTCGCCATGTTCGGACTTGGCATTCTCATTTTTCTCGGAGTTCCGTGAGCTTGCTGCTGGTGAGTATTACCATACTCAGCCTGTGAGTATTGATTAGATAATTGAGACAGACTTTGTCTCTGGTTCAGTGGTTGTGTTTGGTTTGGAGGTGGGTTGTTAGAATGATATTGTGTGGTATTTGGCCTTGACATAGGATTTTGCGAATACATCATTTTTGGTTCGTTTTGAAACGACATTGTTCGTTGCTGGCGATTTCCATTATTACTTGGTGGTATGTTTTGATCTTTTTGGGAATAGTTTATCATAGTTGCTCTGCTTCCAGGCTGATTCTGCATTACTGGTGATGGGGCATACATTCTATTCATATTTGCAGCAGGGTCCATCCGTGGATTCGATAATGAATAGTTTGACATAGAAGAACTTACTCTTGGATCTCCTTCTATAATATTAGTTCTCATTGTTTGTGGGTTATTGTTGTTGCTTGGCTGTTGTCTGGGATAGTTACCAAATTGACCAGTTTGAGTGTAGTTTGAAGTGGACGTATAAGGTCTGCTTGCTGGTATGGAGTTTATAGGGTTGAGACCTTGGGCACTTTGAGAGTTCATTGTTGAGGCGCTGATGTTATACATATCATTGACACTGTGTCTTTTGTTTATAGTGTTGGGGCCAGAGCCTTGGAGAGTACCCGAATGGTTTCTTACGTGTCGCCTTTGAGAAGCTGTTGCAGAATTGTTTTCGTTTTCTTGGTTGCTCTGGTGTATTTGTGCTGCGGTAATACCACCCAAGTATCGTGTGTGTGGGTTTACTGGGTCTTTTTTCTCAATATTTTCATCAATTTCAATAGATATGTTGGCTATGCTTTGTTTTGCCAAATCACATTCAGTATTAGGAATTTTATCAATAGATTTTTTAGATTCTATTTCCACTTCATTGTTGGTTAATTCTAAATTATTTGATTTTTCGGTCATTCTTATTGAGGAGTCATCGAAATCGGGCTTTCCAGTACCAAACATTTCAATGAATTTTTTAATATCCTCTTCGATGGATTGTTCTTCTAGGGAGACACGGATACGTTCCATAGATTCATCATCAGCAACGCATACTGTGGCGAGGAGGTTGGATAAGGAGAACAAGAACATTTTTGCGGAGTTCATTCTTTCTTCTTCGAGGATTTGGAAGACATCACATGCAGTTTTCCATATTCCTTGCCATTGGTAGTTGGCTTGGGCGGTTTTTTCTTCGAAATCGGTAATAGCAGCTTCACCTGATTCAACAAGAAGTTTGAGTTTATCGTGTTTTATTTTGAGTTTTGCATCTGCCATTCCTTGAGTTCTATATATTTGCTGTTCAACTTCTTTGAATTTTTTTGTATCTGATCTTAGTTTATCGCGGACCTTGTCTAAATGTTGTTTGAGTAATGCACGTTGCTTTACGCTTTTTTCGATTATGGCAACCTGTGTCTTGCGCTGTTGTCTTTGCTGGGCAATAAGATTTGTCAATGGGTTAACAATATCCTTGCGAATGGACATTCCCAAATTGACATGGGCTTTGGCAGTAACTTCAAATTCTTTACGGACAGTAAGTAACGAATTCTTCATGTGGTTGATTTCTTCAGAACCTAAACTTGCTCTTGAAAGCTTCAATAGTTTTTTTCCATAATCTTCTTCTAGTTGTGCTCTGGCAGAAATCAGATTGTGGATATCAGCAGAAGTTTGTTTTGCGTTTTTTAACTTGTGGAGCAATACATTAACACCACGGTCTTGAGGAGACTAAAAATGAAAAGGTTAATAAGGGGATAATTGGAATAGAATGAAACTAACCCAAAAGTTTTCAGCGAAATAAACGGAAGAAATGATTTTGGACTCTTTGATACTTGAACTTTCTACTGATGCATTAGCACTGTTGGTAGATGCAGTATTTGTTGCTGCATTTGAATCTTTGGACTTGAAACTAAAAGGTAGACTAAAAGACATTTTATTATTAAAAGTAAGAAAGATATACTTGCCTGTATTTCATAATAATAAAAGGTTCAACTGTGAAAAAAGTTCATTCACTTGGACCAGGAGCTGACCACATAAAAAATCATTTCCCAGCTGAATGATTGGCTGTATGACTAATACGTTTTATTTTATTAAAAACAACAGCTATTGGCTGGTTTTGTTTGACACAAAATTTGTGATTTGTTGTGGCAAAGTAGAAGGAGATAAAGAAAAAACAGATTGCATAACAGTGCTGTGCAGATCGTCTATTGGTTTGCTCGCGTCCAAAATTACCCATCTACCTCGTGTTTCAATTGGCCCGCTCGTGTCTGCATCAATTAGGAGTTTAAATTGATCATAGACTTTTTGTTGGAAGTGACTGTTCTCGTACCTTTCCAAGCCATAATCTTTCCTTCCAGAAGCTTCTTCAGGATTTATATCCATGTAGAACACAATATCGGGTTTCAACAGCCCAACGTCTGGTCCTAAACACCAGCCAACATCCAAACCCTATAAAAACAAATTAATAGTTATTGTTTCTTAGTTATATTTGGTATTTACCTTTGCACTTGAAAACGCAACTCCTGAATATGCATACCGATCAACAACCAAATTCGTCCCATTCATCAGCTCTTTCTTCATTTCCTCGCTAATTCTCTTTTTAGTACTTTTTTATCATTTATAAGCTTACTTGTTTTCCCATCGGTTTGCGCTGAACAAAAGATGGATCGTCTCGTCATTCAAGTTTTTTCCTTCTCCCAAGTACTGAGCAATAGATTTTCCTATTTCTGTCGATCTATCTACATTTTATCCTTAATTTTTTATTCTCTCAAAAATATTCTTACTTGGAAATCCCATCAGTTTCGCTTCCATCCCTCTCCTCTTAAATTCATTTACCAACATTTTCGTTTGTGTACTCTTCCCACTCCTATCTATCCCTTCAAACAATATGAACAGGCCTCTGACTTTTCCTTTCATTTTGTAAATTGTATACTTTCAAAAGATGTTTACGAGTCAAGTTCCTGAAAAACACGATTATTTTTTCTCTATTGAATCAGTTTGTTTTTTTTATTCAATCGAATTTCAATTTTCTTTTGGATCTTGAAGCTTTTCTAAATCCTTTTAATTTGGAATGTTTGTTATTGAAAAGTATTTGATCTATTAAAAAATGTTTTTGATAATTTTGTTTGTATTTCAAAATTTAAAATAATCAATAGATATTTTCTAGAATAAGTACACCAATATCTAAATCGATTGTACACACTTTCAAGTATTGATCAAAGTTTACTTTTCAGAAATAATCTCAAAACACTTATCAACTAATGAGAAAAGTTGGGTTATTACATTTGATTTCCCAAAGTTTTTCTAAAAAGTCTTGTTATAATAAATGGAACATAAGAAAACAGTTCCAGTTTCTCACAAACAAACAAATTCAATCCACTAAATAAAATTAAAAGCCAGTAGGATTCATTAAAATTTGGGATTTCGCTGATTGTTGGTCAATATGGAACAAGAATGAAATCATTTGGTTTGAACAAAAACAAGACAATTCTTAGCTGTTATGACTAATGCCAATTGCTGGAGTTGATGAGTGTTTGTGTTCAAAAAGAAAACCCCTAGATTCTAAACACCCAATTGGCCTAGATCCAAACAGTTTACTAAAACAAAAACAATTAATCACATTTCCGACGTATCATTGATATCCTAACCATGAGCATCAGTGATGACATCAGCACAATATCCTACACAAAGTTACAAGTTTAGCCACCTCAAAAGAACATCCCAACAGTCACTAAATTCACTAAATCATGATATTTCCAAATTTGTTGTTGTCTTTAACAAAAGGAAACTATTTAAAAAAATTCAATTGGAAATAATGCTTGTAATTTATAAATTAACACATCATCATTTCCTATACAGAAACTCAACTTTACTTTCCACTGCCTTCAAAACTATTTAAGTTTGAACCTTCCCATTTTGTCTTTTTCAAACGTTTCCCACAAGCTAAAATGGATAGAAATATCAACAAACAACAAAAAACCTTTAAAAAGCCAAAAATAGGTACCAAATTATTTTTTAATAACTCGACAATTCTAACAATACTCCAACACCATTTCAGGTGATAATGAAATCCCTTTACCAACGAATGAACGTCTAGAAAAGATAATATTTGCTCTTCCAGTGTCCTTTCCTTCGACTATGATGCCCGCCAGAATACCTGAACTCTATCACAAAATGAAAAACAGACAATATCCCAACTATTTTTACTTTTCCATTCTTGCTCTTGGAAACAGGTTATGCAACAACAACATAACCGATGAAGATAAAAATCTTGAATCTTTATACGCAAAAAAGTCTCTGGAGCTTTTAAAACAAGAAACGGATATTAGAAACCCCCTTTATCTATGGACATGTGTAATACTATTTGCTCATTACGGCCGAGTATCAGATTATTTACCCTACGAAATGTTGCGAAGTAAGCATCACTTTAAATAAAAGTCTATTACTAACTATTTAAAAATAGGATTATCATCATCGTAAGTTGAAGTCAGTATTCTCGTTAGAAAAAGTTTAGTATTTAACTTTAATGTTATAGATCTGTCAGAATATCCAGAATATACCAGCTTGATTTATCAAAAATAGTAAAAATGAAATATAACGAAGAAGAACTTGAGTTCAGGAGAAGAGTTTTCTGGTCTTTCTACATTTACGATAGATTGGCTATGTCATTTACAGGCACATTTCCAACTATTCAAGATGGAGATATTGTAGTAAACCTTCCAAAAAACGATTTTTTATGGAGATATGGTGGTGAATGCAAAGAAAAACATCCAGAATTATTATTATGGAATCATATTGCAAATAATATGCCTATTAATCAACATCCAAAAGAAAAGCACAAAGAACTAGTAAAAACAATGCTGCTTCATGGTAAAATAAATCTTTTTGCGCGAAGAAGATGGATTACAAAAGTTTATAACCCAGATGATGATAACAGTCAACTCATAGAACTAATTAACAATCTAGACAACTACCGTGATAATATTGTCATTCCAAACCCAGTAGACTTTGAAAAAATCAAAGAAGTACATGAAAAGTACGAAAATACTCTTAGGATGGCCATAGATACAGAAATCCAGATACTGAATTACATATTCAATCAAATGCACAACTCTATGAAAACCGTTCTCTATCAAACTGAAATGGTAAGAGTTAAAGGAAGATATATGCATCCAGGAAGAGTAGTTTCAGCAAAAAATATAATCACAGAATGCGCAGAAAAACAAATAGATATGCTACATAATCTTAACCAAGTTTTACCTTCGAATCATAGCGAGAATATTTCATCATCTTGGACACTTGGAAGTGGGTTAGTGTGTTTGAGCTTGATGGGAATTATTCCAAACGGTAGAAAATTTGATGTTCCATTAAAGTTAAAGCTGTTAACAGATGAATATAAAAAAATGAGTAGTCAATCTGAGTTGTACGTTTTATATCCGACATTTCTGAACCAACTTTCAAAACTAATTGGAAAAGCCCATCAAGAAAACAAAAAATATGGCGCGCTGTTTGAAAATATGAAGAAATTTTCTATTCATGAATCAGATGTGAATCCATGGCTTGTTTCAAAATATTCTTCACATTTTTCTATTTTATGTTGCTTTGGAAAAACTTTCTCTACACTAAAAATTAATGAATATTTGGATATTGACCAATCATCCACACCTGTTTACTCTACGACTTTAGATAACAAAACTGGGGATAAGAGTGTCACTACTAGCTCCGAAAAACATTGTACAAGTTTCCTGATAAATGAAGAAGGTTATACTTTTGATATACCAACTCCTTTAACAAACGACAACACCAGAAACGATTATAAAACTAACTATGAACAGTACACCAAATATTCTCAGCTTTTGGAAAAGTATCCTACAAATTCATCATATTTCTATTTTTTCCAGAATTTGGTTGATAAATACTCTAGAAAAATTGTTGAAGATGTTCTCAATAACCCTGTAAACAATAAAAACAATATCGAGGGTTCATTTGACATCCCCAGTGTCAGTTTCAATTTTGATAATTTTATTAACAGTGTTGGAGATATAGAAAATGGTGATGATAAGATTTAATATGTATATAGCTCTTTTAATTTTTCTTGTTTCTAAACTTTTAAGAATCGAAAAGGAATTATATAAAAAAATACAAAGCTAAAAGTTTTAAACCCTTCGTCAAAATATCAATCTATTATTATTATATTTTGAAATGTAATACTGACATTCTCTTTTTGTTTGGGAACAATCTGAAAAGTATACCTATAACCCAGATGTTTTCAAGCTCCATGTTTAGATTTAATCAACCAAAAATAATCGCCAGGATAAAGAGATTGGCTTTTATAAATACATTTCCACAAATACTTTGTATAAACTAATCGGAGTTTTTTTTTATCAAACCTGTAAAGTAAAAAAATGTGGTATTGAAATTATGTATGAATTATAAATGTTAGTTTTGTCAACTTTTGTGGTCACTGATCTGCTAAATTTTTATAAAGTTATTTAGTGTGTTTGGTTTTTCCTATACAAACTAAAAATAGTTCGACAAAAAAGGTAGTTATAATTAAATTGTTGAACTTAGACATGTATTAGTAGAATATAATTAAAATCCAAGTGTTTGAATTCCTTGGAATATTTGTAGAGTTTCAAAACAGACTTGATATTTTTTTATTCTAAAATTTATAAATCCAAACATCAAATTAAAAATCCCCAACTTGTCAACCAGGATTTTGTTCAGAAAAATGAATCAAAGTTTGCAAAGTTTGCATTCCCTGTCTGATTCCTTGTTTGACTCACTCCTGCCACTGTATTCATATTTCCATTAGTCGTACCAAACATAGCTGGGTTGCTTGGTGTATTATTAATATTTCCGCTTTGTTGATTAGCCATGTTTCCCCCAAACCCAAAATTATTGGTAGTTGGTTGCACAAGGTTGTTTTGGTTAGTATTTCCAAAATTCGGAGCTGTTGTTGTTGCTGAAGAAAAAGCAAATGGGTTGGTATTTGATCTGACCATCGAATGTGGGTCAATGCTATCTTGTCTTGATCCAAGTAAAAACATATCGTTACCACTCGTCATAGTATTTAAGGTGGTATTTACCCTATTTATCTCAATGAAGTTGTTTCCACTATTTTGCACCATTGGGTTATTCAATGATGCAAATGGATTTGTGGTATTAGCATGAACCATTGGAGGTGGTACTACTCCTACATTATTTATAGAGCTGTTGAACATATTTTGCTGTTGTTGAATCATTGGGTTATTTTGCATCATTGTTTGCCTAAATGGGTTGCTAGCAAGCCCAGAATTCGCATCAGTAACGCCTCCATTATTTTGAAAACTTAAAGAGTTCATACTGTTGGTGGTACTGATGATGGCATTATTGTTTTTTAACGGATCAAACATTGCAAATGGATCAGGATTTGTATTGTTCATAGTTGACATGTTTGTCATATTACCAATATTATTATTTGTATTGGTAAATCCAAAGTTAGGAGGTGCTGAACTGACAATAGT
>MBFT01000011.1:28377-49275 GCA_003086725.1 Furculomyces boomerangus | reverse complement strand
GTTTCAGCTTACCCCGAGTTTGATTCTCTTTTATTAGAAAATCATGAGTAAACTATTAGTTGTAACAGACAATTTGAAAACTTGTAATGTTAATATTCCACAGGAATGGGCTACTTCCTTTGAGTCCGTCTATGGATACAAGGTAAGAAATGAAATTCAATTCAATTCTGAAGTATATTTCTTTTTTAAAAATAGAGTGCTGTTGCTTTAAAAGTCACGAAACCTGGTCAACAAGAGAATGTCTATGTTGGTTGGGCTGGAGGTACAGTATCAAACCAAAGTAGATTGACAACCAACAGTTTATCTCCAGAAACTACGAATCCCAAGAGGAATGCGGAAAAATGTTTGGAAGTTGATAAGGAATTTGCTGCTGCATTAGGACTTTATGAAGGGGATGAGGTAACATTCCAGAAATTAATGCAAAAAAACTAACAAACTTTATTAAATAGGTGATTGTGGAATTTTGCAAAGATGTGCCAGTTTGTGACAAGGTGGAAATGATTCCATCGGGATTTGACGATTGGGAAATAATAGTAAGTATTTAAATGAATTTCAAATTTAAATTTTGATAATTGTAGGAAATGAATGCGGATAAAGTTGAATCTTTGCTTCTATCCCAAATCAGAGTGATTTCCAATAATCAACCTATAGTGTTCTGGGTTAATGAATCTGCAAGAATCAAATTGTTTCCCAATAATCCAGTTCCTGAAAGTTCTGTTTTGGTGCTTGATAATGGAACTGAACTTTTAGTTGCACCAAAATCTCGAGCTTTGGATCAACAAAAGGATAAAGTTATTGAACCTGATACAAAAGAACTTGAATCAAAAATTTCTTTTTCAATTGTAATGAGAGCACAACTTGATGATAACCAAACTGAATTGGGATGTTTTGTATCTCCCTCGACAGCAAAACTTTTTCAAGATAAAATTCCTAAACGCTCAAGTTTTTGGTCAAGTATCAGTCCAGAAATCAAAGGATTTCCAACTGTTATAACTTCAATCAATATAGGAGGATCTGATAAAGATGATAATGAAAATTCGGGATCAATCAAAAACTTATTTGCACCAGTTAAATTCTCTGCTTTTGTTTCTAGCTGCGAAAATGTTCAGCCGGGAGTTGTATTACTTAACAAAAAGTTTGCGGAATCTAACAGTATCAAGCCTGGTCAATTACTCTTACTTGAATTACAAAATGAATGTTTGGATGCTATAAACAATTCTGTCCAGATAATAATCTCAATTGATTATGAATCTACGGGAAATGATTTGATTAACAAACATTCAAAAACCGAAAAAATAATCTTGGATACTATTAAAAACCACTTTATAAAAAACATCTCCCAACAAAATTTTATACTTTCTAACAAAATGCACATACCAGTGCCTATACAAAACTCCACAAAAGAAAAGTTGTCTTGGTCAAGCGATTTCATTAACACAACCGTTATCTTCAAAAATGCTGGTTCGGAATCTATAAATATTGAATTTACTAATGATTTTGATACTGGATCAAACAATTCAAAATTTGATAAATTGGCTATTATCTTTGATAGAAACAACAAAAAACATTTGAGAGCGTTTGATTCTTCTATAAAATACAAAATAATTAATGAATCTTCATCAAACCATAAATCCACTACAAAACAACATCATAATTCAGATGATAATTGGCCGCTTGTTGGAATTGATGATTTTTTAGATGAATTGGCGACAACAGCAGAGGACCTTCTGGTATCTTCGATAGATGGACAGATAAGTGGGATTCTTGTGAGTGGTGGCAGAGGGTATGGTAAAACACGAATTTTGAACTATTTATCAAACTCCATTGATTTTCCATTTGTTACATATCCATGCTATGTGAACTGTACACAACTGGCAGAAAACTTTAAAAAGGAAAAGTTAGTTCGGATTTTTGAGGATATCATATCAATGTGTATTATAAACAATCCATTTATTTTATTCCTTGATGACCTGGATGTTCTTCTGCCTGGATCGGATAATAGTGATGGGAAATCATCTAACAATCCAGAACTTTTGGTAATTATCAAAAAACTTTTTCAGCTAACTGCAAACAAAAGTGTAAATGGACATTTTTCATCAGTTGGTGTAATTGTTGTAACAGCAAAAGGTAGAGAAAGTCTCGATTCAAATTTATTTGATTCTGGAATTCTTACCAGTTACCATGAAATCCCACCACTAGGAAAGTCTGAACGTGAAGCAACTATCCAAACTATTGCCACACACAATTCCACTAAACCAAGTACAAACATCAATTATTCTGTTTTATCATATCTAACTGATGGATACACACCAGCTGATATTAAGGCACTCTACGATCGTGCAGTACATGAAGCTGCCATGCGATCCGTTGAAGAATCTATTGAGAATAATTTACAGCCATTTAATGACAATACAGAAAACAAGGGAGGCGAGTCAGAAAATAGTGGTTATGAAAGTACATCAGTAATTGTGGAGCAAAGTGATATTGAGTCGGCGATAAACGGATATAAACCACAACAACTTCGTGGAATAACTCTTCATAAATCGAGTGTGAAATGGGAGGATATTGGTGCATTAAATGATACAAAAAGACAACTATTAGAAACCTTGGAACTTCCTACAAAATATGCGGCGCTGTTTAATCCGCCAAAGCAAGATAGTAATGGAAAGAAAAGTGCAAGTTCTGGGTTGAGATTGAGATCTGGTATTTTGTTGTATGGACATCCAGGTTGTGGAAAAACAATGTTAGCATCAGCCGTTGCAACAGAATGTGGGTTGAATTTTATTAGTGTTAAAGGTCCAGAATTGTTGAACAAATATATTGGTCAATCAGAACAATCTGTTCGTGACTTGTTTTCAAGAGCTAAAGCTGCGAAACCATGTGTTTTGTTTTTTGATGAGTTTGATTCTATTGCACCTAGGAGAGGTCATGACAATACAGGTGTTACTGATAGAGTTGTCAATCAGTTCTTGACGGAAATGGATGGTGCTGAAGGACTAGATGGTGTTTATGTGCTTGCTGCTACAAGTAGACCCGACTTGATCGATCCCGCTTTGCTTCGACCTGGAAGATTGGACAAGTCGTTGCTGTGTGGTATGCCAGATGAGAATGATAGACTAGAAATCTTAAAAAAACATGCATCGAAAATGAATATTGATACAAATGTGGACTTGGGGTCATACTTGACACATACACAAGATTATTCAGGCGCTGATTTGCAAGCATTTCTGTATAATGGGTTTTTGGAATCTATTAATGAATTCAAAGCGGAAACAGATCATTCATCTGGATCTGGTAACGGTGTAATGTCAGAAATCGAGGAATTAAAGTATCATGTACTGAACGATCCAAAAGGTTCTACAATAAAGAAAAGAAATGATGATGAATATAGAAAGAAACTAGAACGAATTATTGAAAACTTGGGGGAAAAAATATCGAGTCCAGAAGGGAATACAAGTGCTGATATTAGACGCAGAATGCCAGTAATCAGTGATAAACATCTGGAAAAAGCGGTGGAAACCAGCAACCCATCACTGTCGAAATCGGAACGTTCAAGATTTGATAACATGTAAGTTTGGTAGTATTATAATTTGATTAACATTTAATTTTTAGATATGAAAAATTCGTTGGAGAAAAAGAGGGAAAAATCAAACCAGATGTTACAAAACAAAGAGCCACACTTGGATAAACATACTAAGCTTCAAATACTATTATTTTTTTCACAATAAATTTAAAAATAAACTGCAATTGTTTTCGTAAGAGCTTTTATAAACCAGTGGTGAATATCAAACCTTCACGTGTTCTTTGATTACCAAATTCCAAAGATTATTTTACAAATAAACATTTCGTTTCTACATTTATTGTTTGTAATTATAGATTCTTAATTCAATAATTTATAATTCTCCTAATATAAACTGAAACAATGTCTACACTCTTTGATGAACAATTTCTAATCCACCAGTTCCGTAAAAACTTTCTTCAAAACAAAGATGGCGTCTGCGAAAATGTCATCAGTTCCTCTCAAGTTGATCTTTTAGAAGAAAAACATACCAATCCTTACATTCATATATTCTATAAAGAGATGGATTCAACACAAGAAAAATCCAATGATAAACTAGAAAAAGGAAATGATTTTGATTTGAGTCCAGGCTACGCAAATGACATTTTTGGTCTTGGAAATCAATTTAAAAAGCTCGAGATGGATTCATCCATCAATTTTAATTTCCATCCAATTCAAAAGGATTTTGGTAACGACAATGGTATTGGAAACGGATTCGGGATTTCACATCCTAAAGACAAATACATTGCAAAACCACCAAACTACACTACATTGCGAGAACCAACATCAGTAAAACCAAACACAGATGTCCACAAAAAAGATATCAAGCTTGATATGGAAATAAAAAACTATTTTGAAAAACTCAATTTTCAATCTGAAAAGGCATCCGAAAAGAGCTCTGAAGAGTTTTCAAAACCATCAAAAGTGTCAGATAACAACAAATTCAAACCAAAGACAAATCTGATAATTCAGACTCAAGAAAGCATCAGAAAACTTAGTTTTGACAAAAAACTTCCAGTGACACCATCAAAATCAGGAACCGAGAAAATTCTAAGCAAAATAAATAGCATTAACAAGAAAAAGTCCCTAAATAATCCTCAAAAAATTAAACTAGATCAAGATATTGAAAATGAATATGTTGAAATTATATTGCATAAAACCAAAGAACCAAGTAAAAAGAATTACAAACAATTGAAACTAAACCAAAATCAACAAACAAACTTTTCATCAGTTGCTGATAGCAACAATTTATCTCCCCTACCCGAATCTAATGCTAATACACAAAAGGATAATATGTCTCAATATCAAACAATTGACTCGAAATCAAAAAGATCAACAAGTGTTTTCAGTTACTCACAGGGGATACCCCTACTACATCTTAACTCCACAAGGAATGATAACTCTGCTAATAAGGGAAACTATCTCCTTGAATTAAAAAACCATTCTCATGGAAAATTAATAGCTAAAACTCCTAAGGAAAATGAATTTCATGAAGATGGTGCACAGTCAACAACTAAAACCAAACGTAGCTTGACATTTCCATCGATATTAAATTCTGAAAACAATTTGGAGATAGATTTTGTAGATGCATCACAAAATGGAAATGAGACTGCTGAAAACAAAAGTGAATCACACCAACTCTATTTAGATGATGTAATTGAACTTCGAAACCCTAAAAAAAGAGAATTTAGTATCGATAATTCGATACAAAATCAAAGATATTTTGATCTGATGAAAACTTCAGAAGAAATTCCTTTGAAATTTGACGACAAACAAAATAAAATGAAATTTAGAGCTAGACCAAAAAAGCCACCCATTAATTCTAGAAGTAGCTTTGAACCTCATAAAAGACCAATGAGCATGCGTTTTGACTTTCCCAAAAAAGGAACAATGGCAGCTATACGCCCAATTTCGATTTTGTTTAGTTCAGGAGAAAGTGATGACGAATTGGGTATTGATAATGAAAACTCGTTTGATTATGAATATCAAAACGATTATAAATTCTCTGAAAATAATGTACATGACATCAATGATGTAAATAGAGAATCGAGACCATTTTCCTTGGGTATAAACATTGAAAATGAAAAAACAAAATCACTAGAAAAAAATACTCTTTCTAGAATGGGAAATGATGAGTTTCTAAACCGGAAAAGTCTTACAAGCAAACATGTATCAGCAGAGCTATCCAAATCTGTTGATTCAACATCCACAGGAATCAATTTAGAGCCTCTTGACTTTTTAGATGAACATTATCAATACTCACCTACTATCAAAAATATCAGCAACAGAGATTCCCAAACAAACTCGGAATTTTCTTCTGGTAACAAAAAGATGAATCGTAGATCTAGCGTTCCTGTTGGACATAAATCAGAAGGTACTAAGCCATCAGGATTAGCTTTAATGCTAATGGATTTTGAACTACGGAGAAGTGGCAATCCTTTTGAATCAGAGTACTCAAAGTATCAAGGTGTGGGTAATATGATTTTGAAACTTCAAATTTTCTTACCACAACAGCTTGTTATTAAAACACCCAAAATTTCCTTTTACAGTATGGAAGTTAGTTTAGGACGTTCTACTACAACAGAACAAGCAATCGGGTTTACTTTGTATCAATATTTAGATCAATCAAATAAGGAGAGTTTATTACCTAAAAATTTGATGAGTGTAGAATATTGGTGCATGCGGATAGCTGAACCTGATGGAGAAATTGACTATGACTTTCCAGTGTTGGACAGGAATCAAAAAATATCACAATTTGGTTCCTTAGATTTTGCTCTATGTCAAGCAACACCGGAACAAATAGCTGCTACAACTAAA
Source organism: Furculomyces boomerangus (assembly GCA_003086725.1). Taxonomy (NCBI): domain Eukaryota; kingdom Fungi; phylum Kickxellomycota; class Harpellomycetes; order Harpellales; family Harpellaceae; genus Furculomyces; species Furculomyces boomerangus. Next base: position 42,899 of record MBFT01000011.1, on the reverse strand, counting down.
GCGAATAATCTAACAGAAAATAAAAACATTGAAGCTTGGCCCTTTGATAATCTTCAAAAAGAGACTGAGTTTGAACTTATGGGTATCAGCAACGCTTTTGATTCAAATCAAAACAATGTCTACAACCTAGATTCTAGTAAACAAAAAGCCACAGTTTCTGATACTATAAATAATATGGGTTCAACTGTAACAACATTCCTTAAAAAGACATCAGGTAAGATTAAATGTATTTCCTTTTGGAAACTCTTGAACATATTGATCATTAATTGAATCATATATTTATAATCTATAATTTTCATAGATGGTGTTAATGCGGATACACAATCTGGGTTACCAAGTGCTCGTAGCGATTTCCAAAATACAAATATAAATAATCCTTTAAATCAAGTTAATGGGTTGACAAGACTTTTAAAAATATTTTTGTGGCAAGACAAATTTGGGTTTGCAATTTCTGGATTTTCTGGAGGATTTAGCAGCAGTGATGGTAGCGAGCCAGTTTTACATAGTACAACAGTTAATGTTCCACTGCTCTATTCAATACATGATGTATTGCTGTTAGTTTGCCGCAAGTATGGATTTAATGAAAAGCAATTCAGTTTGGTCAACACCAAAAATCCAACAATGTACATTGACCAATCCACAATTGTTAATAACCTGGCTCCTGACGATGAAATGTACTTGCTTCCAAGCAATATCTTTTCAAAAGCAGATACTAAAATCCCAAAAAACATGTTTGGTTTAACAAACAGTAATAGCACCAGCATGACAAATGGTAATATACTTTTAAAGAGCATTAAGCCAATTTTTTTTTTGTAAAGCTTGAATTATTCTTTATTTAATCTACATTAATACTTTTTAGTTTCAAGTGCAGGAACAATGGGAAATTCGTTGTTAACAACCAACATCAACTCTGGTAATAAAGGAATGGGAATAGGCGGATCGTCTATGGCTCCGAATTCTGTAGCACCAATGTCAGGAGCTGGAAATAATATTGGTGGTGCTTCACCAGGATTGACACTGTTTCAAACATCTTCATCAGGTGCAGTGCATGGAGGAAACCATAGTTACAACTATGGGATGAATATGCAAAGTATGATGTTGAGTGGAACAATACTAGGGAGAATGCCATCTACAGCAGTATCAGCTATGCCTGGATCTGCATCAGGTATGCAAGGGTCAGCAATGATAAATGGAGGAAGATATGAGCGGTTTACAAGCAATCGATCGTTTACAGTATTAAGAAAAGTACAGTTGTTTACTAAGGTGGAGATGACGTTAGTTATTGAGGGTGAGTTTATGGCGTTGATTCCTCAAGACAAGTTAAAATCAAACATCTCAAACACAATAACTTTTCATATATATGATTTGTTGATAAAGAAGAACAACAAGATGGGTAAGAAACTGAAATTTATAGTGAATTCGGTGCCAGTGAAGAAGAGTTATGACATTGAGGCACTTTCTGTTACGGATGCAAATGAGATATGTGTGATAGTTGACAGATTGAGGTTGAAATATGCATTGGAAAAGGGGATTAGGAAAGTTTAGTTTTTTAATAAATTAAAAGAGACCAGCTTTTTTCATTACAAGTTTGAATTCTTCAAAATCAACAACTCCATCTTCGTTCTGATCGGCTATTGAGAGCATTTCTTCAAGCTCTTGATCGCTGATAGTTTCATTAAGTTGTTTTGCAACCAATTTGAGTTGATCCAATCGAATCCCATTGTTTTCAGAAGTAGGATTTCCTATTCCATTGACAAAAAGTTTATATATTGCATTGATTTGTTCATCTTGACTCTGATTTCTTGATAGAAAAGATGCGAAATTGAGAAAATCTGACATTTTAAAGTACCTCTCATCATTTGATTTGGCTTGGTTATCGAAATTCATAGTGTTCGAAATAGCTTCATTGATCATATTGTCACTGGGATCTGATAAACAAATGGCCTTTGCTAAGTACGGAATGTATGAAAGAGGAAGTTTTCCTGTGTTTTCAAAATCGAAATCGTTAAAGACTTGGATGTAGTGTTGTTTTTCATCTGGAGTCAATTCTTCTGACATTGAACTATAGTTTGAATTCATTTTGGAACAAGCAAGATTCTAAGAAAATTTAATGATAAAATTTTCAAAGTAAACAAAATTATCCAATAGCCAAAAGTTTGAATTTTTTATTTTGAAATGACTCAACAAACAATTACTACAAATTTATTTCTAGATCATTCTTTTGGATAATAATACTGGTGCATATAGTGGTGGTTTCGCACCATTACTTAAAAGTAATCTAACCAATTCTAAATACCCTTTCTCACATGCTACTCTTAGTGCATAGCTATTATACATATTGATATCAATAATGCTATTAAATGTTGATTTTACACGCTGCAAGTTGTTTTCTGAAATAGCATTTATAAACTTTAGAATATTCTTTTGGTTTTCGTCAATTCCGCTTTCGGAAAGGTAGTTGAGAATGTCCATATATCCATTATTAAACAGTCTCACAAGCGTGTTATTTCCTATACTTTTGATATCCGCACCCAACTCAACAACTTGCTTGACAACATTTAGATTTCCATTTTCACAAAATATTTCACAGAGTTCATTTAGAGTATTTTTGAAAAGAATTTTTTTTGGAGAATCCTTTATAAGTTCAAAACATAGATTGAATATTTCCATATTGAATCTGGCAGCAAAAAGTATCCCCTTATTCAATACCTTTTTATTAATTTTCTTTCCTTGTTCTTGTAGATTTCTTTTCACTATTTCAACATATCCAAAATGGCAACCATCAATAAATAATTTCCTGCCCCTGTTTATTTTTGCTCCATTTGCTAATAGAATCTCATATGATTTACGATAGTCATTTTTTGCCACAATATTCAATGGTGAACCATGGTTCAAATCTAGCAAGATAATTTTTTCTTCATTCGAGCTGTATTTGAGTATTAATTCAATGATTGTAATGTCATTGTTGCGGCATGCAATAATAAATTCGTATTCAATCGATTTGTTTTCTAGTAATCCGCTTTTTAGAATCCTTTCCACAACAACATAGCATTGATTCTTACAAGCATACCAAAACATTATTCCAGTTTTGTAATTGATTTGGACATCCCATTTTAGTAAAAAGTTTATCAAATCCATTTTTTTCTCTTCAATTGCAACAAGTAATAGATAAGTACCTTCATTGTTGTTCATAGATACTCCGTGTTCAAAAAGTAGCTCTAAAGTTTCAAATTTTTCTTTTCTTCCTAGTTCATAAATTAACTTTTTGTTATCTCTTATCAAATTGGCATTATTTCTAAGAAGCAATCTGATAATACCTATTGCTTGTTCGAAACAAGCAACTTGAAATAGAAGATTTGTGTTTGGATGAGGCATGAAACTGTACTCCAGAACTAATTTTGCCATTTCAGGATTTCTTTTTATTAATGGTTCCATATAATCACTATCGTTTACATATACGTTAGCACCAAGGTGAAGTAATCTCCTTAAAAGCCGATAAATGTCATCGTCTGTGCAAGGATTCTTATAGCTAAAGAAGGGGTTGTTTTCACCAGATCTGTAAGAATTGTTTGTACAATTAACAAACATGCGGTCATCATCTGTAGATATGTCAAATCCAATATCAATGAGCTTGCCAAGAAATTTTGTATTTCTGATATCAGCCAGATCAGTTAAAGTCATGTGGTCTACTTTGGCAAGATCAATTTTATCAACGATGAGGTTTAGTGCATCCACAAAATATTCATCTGCTATCAAATTAAAAATTTTATGGTATTTATGCTCAATGTCAGTTCTTTTCAAGGTGTGAGTAATAAAATTTATATTGTTTTTTCTGCATGCTAACTCAATTAGCTCGTGACTTTTCATTTTGATTCCAATATCATCAATCACATATTCAACTATCTCTGGATTAGTACATTGAAAGCTATATTCAAGCGCTTCCTGTTTGTCCAATAGTCCATAATCGAGTCCATACTCGTATATTATTTTTGCCATTTCAAGATGATCTGATTCGACACAGGTTTCAAAACACTTTGTGTATTCGTTGTAATTCAGATCTAATACTGATAGTATATGGCAAACCATCTCGGAGTTGTTTTGATTAACAAAAAAGTTAAAGAAATCCTTATATGTGTTTTTATGAAGTGGTTTGTGTCCAATAATCTTAATTTTGTTGTTGACAACCATTTCTGGGGTAATTCCGTGTTCTTGTTGTACATTTAGTTCTGTTTTGTGGGCATTTTCAAGGAGATTGAATGTTTTTTTATCAGGAGAAAGTTTCAAAAATCGTCTGATAGAGTTAACAGCGACAAGTGGTCGAATAATATATAGTTTAGTTTCGGGATCATCTGGGTTATTGATTCTGTCGATTCTAGTTTTACTCAAAAGAAACTTTACAATATCAGAGTTATGGGTTTGTAATGCTTTGTTGAGTACATGGCAGTAAACATCGTTGTATGGATACTTTTTTATCATTGCAGTTAAGAAGTTTGTATTGAACCACAATCTTTTTCTATAATAGAGTAGAGATTTCTCTTGCAAGAAATTTTTACCCCAACTTACACATTGAATTTGAACGCTTGTATTGTGAGATATTTGGTACATGAGCTTTGAAACAGTGACGAGCTCGAGGTTTTTGGCGGAAATAAAGATTTTAGCAAGTATTTCAAATGACAAGTTTAGTAAGGGACAATTCTCATTTAGATTGGGGTGATCAGAATCCATATTTAAAAGTAAAAAGAAATAAAATGATATAATTTATGGTTTGTAGAATAAAAGATGAAAAAAAAACCTTTATTACCACTTGGAGTGTTTTAAATGATATGGAAAATTGGTTTGTTTACTGTTTAGTTGAGTAGAAAAACTCAAAAAGAAAGTTTTAAGTAAACGATTTATAACTTGATTTTTTGACTAGGAAATTGAAGTCTAAATCAATTCAACTAAAAAAAAGAAATTTCCCAGTCACAATTATTAAAAAAGGACTATTTTCAACTAAACAAGTGATACAAGTTGATTTTGTTATTCCTTATCAAATAAAATATAGATTTTTCAGAATTAGTATATTTTTGGCTTGTGAGTTGGCTTATTATTGCTAATAGTCATCAATTCAGACTTCTGAATACTTGCATATCATACAAACACTAAGTAATTCTCTTTTTGGAACATAAAATATCTCAACCTGCCAAGTTATCTTCAAAACTGATAGAAAAGATTCAAGTCTCAGAATAATAATTGTTTTTATTGTCCTTATTGATAGAGAAAGTAAAAATAACTTTATAAAATCCCTATCTATTTCAATAAAATAAAGCCTTCATTTTTGAAAATAAATCGATGATACGGGTTTATTTAGAAAAATGAAATAAACCAGTTTAAATAAGAAAATTACACCGAAAGGATAGAAATGTAGTGGTAGAGATTGAGACTGATGGCCTTATTAGTCTTTGTTCAGCAAAAAGTCTATTTTCATGACATTTTTTCTTCTCTTTTTGGGTTTAAAGTTATTTTTTATATCACCAAGCAATACATGAATTGATCTCTTCAGTTTGAGCCTTTTTGAATCTTTCTTTGTTTTCGGTTTGCTTTCAGGAAATACCCTATTTACTATTAGAAATGATGGATCAAACACAAGTGGTTTCGTACGACAAAAATCTAAATTGTATTATTAGAAAGGAAATTAGTCTTCAATTCAGAATGAAATTTTGAACAGGTAAATAAAAATAAAAATTTTTTAAATACCTTCTATATCGAAACCAGTATCAATTGCAATTGACTTTGTGATTTGATGATCTTTTGTGAGATGTAGTATAGTTCTATTTATTCGAGATAAATATCCCTCAAGAAATTCAGCTTCTTGTCCATCCTTATTATTTGGGCTTTTCCTGATCCATTTATAAGCAATAATGTACAATCTACAGTTTCCTAAAGTTAATATGATAAAAAAATAGAATTTGTACTTACTCATCTTGACCAAAATTTTCAGAGGGTAAAATTTCTCCTAAATATTCACCAATATCAAGAGTTGAGAAATTTCCTTTTGCACAACAAAATGAATGAAAGTAGGAACCATATTTTGGAATAATCCAAGGTTCCAAATCATGATCTGATACCCCAAATGGTTTCATATTTTCTTTTAGATGTTCGTATTTCTTGTTATTTTCACTTGCTTTTTTTTTAATATTTATCATAGAGCTTACAAAAATTTGAAGATATGACGCAACACTCGATTTTTTTCCAGTGGATTTATATACTGATATTATTCTGTTGAAATAGGAAATATTTTTTTCCTTTAAGCTTGGATCTTGAATGAAAAAAAAATTTGCCAGTGAAATTGCAGAGTTTAATGAAAAAGTGATAATTCCGAATCCTTGATATTCAGATGGAATGTTTTCATTATACCATTCTAAAAGTTCCATTTGTTTAATACTAGCGTTGATACATTGAAATTTTGCTGCTTTTACTCTTTCAGGGCAAATCTTTATATCTTGATCTCTGACCAGCTCGGATTGATACAAATATATAAACATGCTGTAGTACATGTGTCTCAAATTATGGTTTATTATATGATTCTCTGTTTCTAGTATCAATTTTACTGTTCCTCTATACTCTGTATATTTATCTTCTATTTTAGGAAACATATCGCCAAAAGTTTCATCCATTTTATCTTTCAATCTGTGTAATTGGTTGATGTATAGAACAAGTCTCAAATTTGCACCATCTTCATCAAAACCACCTTTTCTCCATCTTTTTGTGACAAAAGTTGCAATATTTTTGTACAAGCTGTAAGTATTGACGATCAAGCGAGTATAATCACTAGGGATATTTTTATCTGAAGGTCCATTAGCAATGCCATTTAGTAATCTGAGTTCTTTGTCATTGCATCCTTCAAAGCTTCCACCATACTTCCATTTAAAATCGTTTCTTGGTAGATTTACAACGATATCTCTCTGCTCGAATGTTATGAAGTTTCCATTGAATATATAATAACATGTGATTTGAATATAATATAACCACCAGACTCTCCTTCTGAACTCTAAATCATCTTTATTGTTTCCATATTTGACTTTCACCAGGTTTTTATTGAGATCAAGTTGGTATAATTTTGCTTTTTTAACGGCCCTAAGTAAAATAATTAGAGAAAAAAGAATATTGTAATAACGTTAAAATATTTGGAAGGATGCTTACATTTCTGTTATTTCTAAAAAAAAATACCAAATGTAAAAATGAGTTATAGTAAGTAGAGGAAAAAAATTTATCAATTAAATAAATTGTTACCTGCTGCATGAGTACTAGAACTAAAGTCGTTTGTTGAAGAAGTGTATGTATTAATAAACATACAAGCCCAAATAATAAGAGGATCAGAAATATCAGTTTCTTTTTTCATTAGTTCAATTGATTTTCTTGCGTATTTAGTTTCTAGCTCCTTATCGCCTTCATTTTCTGTAGGGACAATATATTTTATTCCAGCAGCTAGTACAGCCAAAACAAAGTAGGATGGGTATTTTTTGTTTGTGAGTTTGTTAATAAATTCTGGGAGACGCATAGGAACCACGATTCTTGGAAAAGCGTGAGGGAGGATTAAGGATAGCTCTTTCAGCTTATCTTTATTTGGGATAGGTAGGCCATGTATCGTATCTATAACAAGTTAAAGATCAGTAAAGATAAAATATTTTTTAGTAGTGTTTACCAGTGAAGAAGCCATCTGGACACTCAAATTCATTTGAATTCATATTTGAAAAATAGAAACAAAGGAAATTGAAAGAGGAAAACCTTTTTTTATATTTAGTATGAACTACCAAGTTTAAAAGAGGAGTTTCTTCGGATTAGTTCAGAAAAAAGTAAAAATCAAAAACATGACGTTTTATTGGACCAAATATTTACGTCATCTACAATAAAAGTGTGATATTGTCCGCTTTTGGACAGTTAATTAAGATTAAAATAGCGAATTAAAAACAAGATAAAGTACACAGTTGATAAAATGTACTACAGGTAACATTCAATAACCCGAGGGTTTTTTTACTTGACAGTTTTTTAATTTCACTTCCGATAATCCTAAAAGTTCGGATTAAATAACCAACTTTCTCCTTTTTTTTTACATTTTACTGCTATTTCCTTCACTTTCCTTATTTATCTCGTACAATTTCCCTTTATTTCACAAGATATTGAACCATCACTACTTACAAACTGTATTTCAACTTAAAACCGTCAATCTTCCATTTATCTAAGAAGAATTTGCATTTTTTGTTCATATTATTGAATGAAACCTTTGCCAACAAAGGGACAGCAAATAGGAAATCGAAAAAATACCCCTGCTAGTCAATAGAATGCACTTGAATTCTATCGAATATTCTTTTCAACGGTTTCCCTGACTTTTTAGTTGGAGTAAAATGGATTTGTGCTTATAAAAATCGATAGTTTCAAATAGGAAGCTGGATAAATCCCAGGATTTATCTTTCAATTAAATGTTTAGAATACTTCAGCTTTTCTTTTTTGAACAATAATCTTCCAAGTTTAGAAATAAAAATGATTGACGTGTATAATTGCACTTTTCCGTTTGAAAAGATGATTTAATTTGCTATTCAATAATATGTCACCCAATCAGTTAAACATAACCAGCGAATCATATCAGGTTTTGTATGGAATGAATAAGGGATAATTTCTTGTCAATTGACTAAAATCTTTAAACCTCTTTATAACCATGAAAAGTTTGGTTTTGTAGTTCCCAAAGTATTATAGATTCATCTATTTACTCAAAAATTGGAAAAAAATTGCGACTCAATGTGAATATTTTATTTACTTTTTAGTCTCTGAACTTTATATTACAAATTTCAAATGTTTATTGATTACCAAATCATAAAAGACATTCCAAGTTGAATCAAGTCCACGTCAGCAGGTACTAAACTATTGGTAATGAATTATTGAACACAACCCACAATAAATCTCAAAATATGTTCTCATTTCTAATTTGCTATAACAGTCCAAAACAAACTTGTGTTCAAAAAGAACATTTAACTTTTGTAGGTTAGTTTAAAGTTTAGTCCAATAAAGTGCGTTTTAAAAAAAGGCATTTTGTCCGAGTTTCAACCAAAAAACCCTTTTCACGATTGAGTATTCAAGCAAAATAAAAAGACCAAATCTTTCGCTTTTCTAAAAATGTTCCTTTTCTATTCTTCAAACATGGCTCCAAATCAATTTGAATATTCAAACAACCTCTTTACTGGTAAACACTACTAAAAAATATTTTATTTTTACTAATCTCTAACTTGTTATAGATACGATACATGGCTTACCAATCCCGAACAAAGAAAAACTAAAAGAACTATCCTTAATCCTCCCTCATACTTGTCCAGAAACTATGATTCCATTGCGCCTTCCGGAATTCATAAACAAACTCACAAAAAAAAAATACCCTGACTACTTTATCCTTGCTGTACTAGCTCCTGGAATAGAATACATTATCCCTGCAAAAAATGAAAGCGATAAGCAACTAGGAACTAAATACGCAAGAAAATCAATTGAACTAATGAAAAAAGAAACGGATATTTCTGATCCCCTTATTGTTTGGTCTTGTATGCTTTTGGTAGCATACACCTATAGAGTACTCGATACAAAAGTAGATCGGCAAGCCAGAGGTAAAGTATATACCATTTGAATCTATTTTCTAACTCTGATTTCACTTTTACATTTGGTCTATTTAGAAATTGCGGAAATGTAAGTGCATTTACAATTATATATTATCACAGTCTTAAATACAATATTGTTTAGGGCTGCCAGGAACTCTAGGTTATACCAAATAGATCTCAATAAAAACCTGATAAAGTTCAAGTATGGGTATACTGAAGATGAATTAGAGTTTAGGAGAAGAGTTTGGTGGGTATATTATATTCAAATTACAGGAAATTACATATTCACTGGAAACTTCATGGCATATGAGCAAAGAGACATTGTTGTAGACCTTCCAAAAAAAGATTTTAAATACAGATACGGAGGGAGTTTTGAGGGTTGTAATGATAAAGAACTCAAACTACTAAATGATATTGCTAATGATCCGTCAGATGAAAATAACCCTAAAGATCATCATTATTTATTAGCAAATGTTTATAGTTTGCACAAGAATATTACAGCTTTTGTTACAAAGAGATGGAGAAAAAATAGCTTTGATGAAGATGGTGCAAATTTGAGACTTGTGTTATACATCAATCAACTACATAGACTTAAAGATAAAATAGATGAAATAGTTGGCAACAGTTTTCCTAATATAAAGGAAAAATATTTCGAATTTGGAGGAACAGCCAAACTACTCTTGGAAACAGAGAATCATATAATAAACCATCTTTTGAGACACATTTATTACAGCATGTTCATATACTTATATCAATCCGAGCTTGTTAGAAATCATGATATAAAAATTCGCCCCGAACGAGTAAAAGCAGCAAAACAGCAATGTGTCCATGCTAGCATCAAACAAATGGAACTTATGGAATGGTACAGTCAAAACATTCCAAATGAATATAAAGGATTTCCACATATCGTCTGGTCATTGAATTCATTAGTATCTCTAACAAACTTTTTTCTTATTCAGGATCCAAGCTTAAAGAAAAAACATACAGAATATTTTAACAGGACAGTATTGGTTTACAAATCATTTGAAAGAAATTCGGATGTTGTTTCTGTATTTTTGGGGTTTGTTAATTACATTGTCAATATTAAAACAAAAGCAGGTGAAGACAACAAGAAATATATTCATTTAGAAGATTATATGAAACCTTTTGGAATATCAGATCATGATTTGGAACCTTGGATTATTCCAAAATATGGATCATTTTTCCATTCGTTTTGTTGTGCAAAAGCAAATTTCTCAACACTTGATATTGGTGAATATTTAGGAGAAAATTTATCAACAAATACCACTACCCAGGATGAGTAAGACATTTTCTATTATACTATTATATTACTATACTAAACCTATGAAAAATGTAGATTGTACTTTGCTGTTACTGCAGAGCTATTGAGAAGACCACTTTACAAAGACGAAAAGGAAACAAAAACATCTGATGGATATCTATCTCAAATAAATAGAACGATACTGGACCTCACAAATAATTTTCAAATAAAAAAATCAATTCTGTTTGATACTAATTTTAGCACAAAAGGTAAGTTGCACTGTTTTATAATTTCAATTTTGATGTTTTCTAGATTATTTTCAAAAATTGTGAAAATTCAAAATTAATACTTTATAATTTCTATCAACTAGATTTTTTCAATGAAAAACATTTTGTGTTTGATCCATCGATTTTGATAGTAAAAAGAAAGTTTCCCAAAAACAATCCAAAACCGCAGAAAAATATAAAAATCCAAGAAATGGAAGAACCATTCCAAAAACCACTAAACAGATTTGAAAATGAAGAAACCTCAAAGAGAAAAAGAAATAAGGCTATGAGAATAGAATCTTTGCTCAATGTAGATTAAAATTATTTTCTGTTTTTAAAAATTAGATTGTTTTTCACAAATAAAACAAATTCTGATTTGAATTGGTTTTGCAATAGTCTCAATTCTACTTTGAATAACTCGAGAATTTTTTATATTGGACATAAACAACACAAAGGAACAAAAGAAACTAGCAAAACAGTTAAGAAAAGTTATTCCGATTTATGAAAATTCATTATAAAGAGAGAATATTACAAGCGTTGTACACGAGGGAGCCCCTTGGTAAATTGCCTGTATGGTCTTGGATTTTCCTCCTTATGTTGATTATTCCCTCTATTGGTGATTTTCTTTCTTTGATAATTTTCCCCCCTGTTGGTGAATGACAATTGATCACTGAGTAGATTTCAAACAACTACCCCGTGGAGTTAGTGAACTCTATAATTTATAATTTTACCATTTAAAGAGGAGAGAATAAAAGGAACTTACCTCTTAGTAGCTTTCACTCTTAGTTTTTACTACTTTTTAATTATCAAATTGATTAAATAAAGCATGTCTACACATGAAAATAACCCAATAAAAGAGTCAAAAGACAACAGAACCAATAAGTTATTTAAACCTCCAAACCCCACAACACTACAACGTGGTAATGAGCTCAAAAATCCCTGCCAAAAAATAGATAAAAAAAATTAAATTTTCAATTGCCATAAGTGACACAAAAAAGTGCGTAAATGTTTGTATTTTTTTCACATTTTCTTTAACCCTTCCGTGGCCATGTGGGGTGACTGAGTTACCCTCAAACAAAAAATCAAATTATGTTTCAAAAAAATTAATATTTTTATATTAGAAAATGTTTTTTTAATGTATCGATATTATTTTCATATAATAAACTAACTTTTGAGTATTTATTTGGCTTTATAGAATTGATATATACTCTGAATCTAGAAATTCTAATCTAATTTTTTTGAATCATCATCCTATAAAAACTTTTATTTATAGTAAAATTTCAATAATATGGAAACTTTTGACTATACTTCAAGCTCTGAAAAGTATTATTCATTTGATGGAGAATATTGTGAAGATATAATAGAAGGAGATGATCATAATAAAGATGAAATAGGCGAAGATGAAATAAATGAAGATGCCAACATTGATAATTATGAAATCTTTTATGAACAGTGTTCATTTACTTAAGAAATTTGTAATACATACTCATCTAAACCCGGGATGACTTGGAATTCATTGCCTGTATCGAATAATGAGCCTTCACAAACATTTTCAGAAAATAGCAATAGTTTTATTGACATCAGTTTGAATATTACATCAATAATAGATTCTTTTAAAATATTTATCAATGAGTCAATGGTTGATAAAATTTGTTTTGAAACCAACAGAAAAGCCAAAAACCATTACAAAAATAACACTAACTTTCCTGAAGAAAAGAGTTGGAAAAACTTAAATAAAAACGAGTTATATGCTTTTATTGGTATACTGCTTTCAGCAGGTCAAAACCGTGAAAGAAAACTTCATATTGATGAGATGTGGGCTAGATATGAGATGTTTTCACAGCCTTTCTATCAAGCCGTAATGTCAAAAAATCGATTTAAAGAGATTTGTCAATTTTTGAGATTCGATAACCCTGAAAACAGAGCTGAAAGGATATCTAAAACCGGTAATAAACTTGAAGCAATAAGATCAATATTTGATCAGTTTAGTTGCAATTGTACAAATAGTTATACTCCAGGAACTAATATCACAATTGATGAAAGGCTAGCAATATATACAGGAAAATGCCCATTTAAAATATATATGAAAAGTAAACCAGGAAGGTATGGAATAAAAATATGGATGGCTGCAGATTCTGAAACTTCATACATACTTACATCACAAATATACACTGGGATGATTAATGGAAAAAGGGAAATAAACCAGGGCAAAAGAGTATGTATGGATCTTACAAAACCTTATATTGGTTCATGGAGAGGGGTAACATGCGATAACTTTTTTACATCGGTTGATTTAGCCAAAGAATTACTTGAAAATAATTTATATATAACCGGAACACTAAGATCAAACAAAAAACAGATACCAAAAGAGTTTCTTCCTACAAAAAACAAAGATGAAATGTCAAGTATCTTTGGATTTTCAGAAAACATAGCCTTGGTTTCTTATGCTCCAAAAAAAAACAAGAGTGTAATATTGCTTTCATCACAATTTCTTAGTGATAAAATATCTGGTGTTGAAAATAATTACAAGCCAGACATGATAATGCACTATAACAAAACAAAGGGTGCGGTAGATAATGGAGACAAAATGACAAGAGAGTATTCTTGCGTAAGAGCAACAAAAAGGTGGTCTTTTAGACTCTTTATGGAGCTTATTGACATGGCCGCTTTAAATTCTTACATCATTTGGATTCAAAAGAATCCAGATTATTTTTCAAGTACAAAAAGTAAAAGAAAACAGTATCTTATTGATCTTGCTATTGAGTTGGGAAAGACACATGTTGAAGAAAGAAAAATATCAATGGATTTTATAAAAATGTTAAAAATGCCATTAATTTATTTTTAGAAATTCTTAAAAAAATTGAAAATCCTGTTTCCAATACATCTAATACTTAAGAAAGATGCAACTTTTGCTCAAGAAATAAAGATAGAAAAACAAGAATAAATTGCAATAAATGCAAAAAGTATATATGCAATATACACAGGGTGGAAGTAAAGAAATATTATTGCAAAAATTGTGATAATCCTGAAGTATTTAGCAAATAGTTTGATTTTTTTTTTGAATTTTTTCTACATTTTAGCAAACATCACTTGTTTTTATCATTACAATAAAGAAATATTTTTATGATGTGTTTAGGTAGTAGTTGTAAAGATATGATAAAAGTTTGAATGAATTCTGGGTGGTGTAACTCAGTTACCCCGCTTGTACTGTCACGGAAAATTTTTTATCTTGGCCACGCAAGGGTTAATAACTTTCTCAATACCAAGTTATTCCAAACCAAACTTTAATAAAATTATGTTATATTTTACCCAAATAGACTAATAAAATATTGGTTTAAAAAAAGTTTTTTGCTTAAAGATATATTATTTTAAAGT
>MBFT01000011.1:967-22389 GCA_003086725.1 Furculomyces boomerangus | reverse complement strand
TTTACCGCAGCAATCTCGTCTTCCATAGTTGAGTATATTTGGATTTAGAAAAAGTAGAGAGACTACGGGAATGATACAAGAAAATGAGGAAGAAAGAGGGAAGATAAATTGCTTATAAAGTTTTTGGGTTTGGTGCCAAATGATTTTTTCATGTAAAATGAGTAGTACAAATTAATCTTTGTAGAAAATATGAGCCAATAAAAAAGTGGGAAATTATCTAGGTTAATTTTCTCTGTTTTTAATTTGTTATTAATCTTTGGTACGTTTTAGCGTCACCCCTGAGTAAACCAAATCTATTTTTAGTCCAAAACAAGGACTTGGAATTGCTGAAATGCCTAAAAGTGGTACAAAAGTTAGTAGACTAAAGAAAAAAAACACATTGGAAAAGTGAAAAGAACAAGGAAAAGGGGAGGTCTCCCCTTTTAGAATATTCATTTAGCTTCCTAATTTTTGAGATAATTATCGATTATTGTTAGTCGCAGTTATTAACTAAGTGACAAAATAAAGAATAAATCACCTGAAAACCACATCCTCTTGAAAATACCATGACACCAGCATACTAAACTTGATTCATTGGTATATGGTTTTAATTTAATTTGGTTATATTAAGAAGAAATGACTAAAAGGAGTTTCATTCTCTTTTTGGGTCAGATAAAGTTTAATAATAAAGATTTGCACTGAAATCGGGTTTTCTGGTTTTTGGTACCATTGTTTGACAAGAATCCAATAACCGAAATCAAATGTACTTTGCATCTAGAACAAGATAACTAAACTTTTGTTTATCAGTATCTTTATTTATACTTTGGTGAGAACAAGAAATAAGATTTATAAACTTTTATTTGACAATAAATATGCGAGATTTAGTAATTGATATCAGAACCACAGGTTATAAAAGTTTCATACTAAACTTCAATCCACACATATATGCAAATTGAACTCATTTTTGTGTATAAATGTGTCCAATAGACACACCTTCTACCGATTAGGGCTAACGATACAAATTTTAATCTACTGAATGATGTAGTTGAGAATATTCATTAGGTAATAGCTAAATTAATCTAAATAGAGAATTCCCATCACCATCACTCTTACTCAAAATTTGTACTAGATTAGTTTTTCCCAAAAAATTTGTCATTTCTAGTAACTATTGGACGAAAATCAAGTCCTGTAGTGTTATTGAGATATTAAAATTAGAGAGTTGAAGTCAAATCCGAACTGTGGTCAAAAATCGGGAAATCTGATTGATTAAAATATCTATATTTCTTAGTTTTGGTTTATCTAGGAATAATAGCTTTCTCAAAATAACAGGTTTTGATAAACTAGTACTTTACAGAAACTAGCTATTATATCTTTAAAACTATGTATAAATTCAGGTATGATTTATATAGATTTAGGTTCACACTTTTAATATAAAACTTTAACTCAAAAAACAATATTCAAGATAGGATGTTTTTTATTAACTAAAGCTCTTTAAAATTTAAAATATATAGGGTTTTTCAGAATTTTGTGTCACTTTTTAAATCAACAAGGACACAAAATTCTGAAAAACCCTATATTACAAAGTTTGGGAAAACTTAGTTTTTCTTTTTTCAATACATATTTTAACCAAAATTTTCTGTTCTCTTTGAAAATAAACGTGAGAAAAATCTATAACTTTTACATGATGTTTGTGAAAATGTATTTAGTACTGAATTTAATGGGAATGTAAAAATAGAAAATGTTCTTTTTAAAAAATGATAGCTTTTCTCGTCTTTTTGCTAATTTAAATTTTTAAAAACCGATTCCCCACATTAAAAACCAATTATTTCTATAAAAAATCAATTCAGAATTCCTATCTACCAATTAAATTTCTAAAAACCAATCATGAACAAACAGAACCAAAACCCAGCCAAAAATGTCGTATCAGTGCTCCAAAAGAATCCTTAAGATAATAAAATTTATCAATAAAACCTACCAATAAAAAAATACCACCTAGTAATATTTTGATTCATCCGCAGTTTTGTTAAACAAAATTTCAATTCAAACTACAGTTTTTCTATTGTTTTAAAATGTTTTCAAGAAAAAAATTTCCTCTAAAAGCTCTTCTACACACAGATTTCCCATTATAAATCATATTCTTTTGCCTCTTGAAAATATATTTTGCTTTTGTTGTTAAATTTTATAACACCATTTAGCTGCTTATCTTTTTTTCAAACTTCTGTTTTTGTTTTAATTCAAGTTTGAAGCCGTCTCTAATATTCTCTTCTCCAAACTACATTTTATCGATCAAACAATGGGTCAAACTATCTCAAAACTTCTAAGTGGTTTCTTTGGAAAAAGAGAAATACGCATTCTTATGGTTGGTTTGGATGCTGCCGGTAAAACCACAATCTTGTACAAACTCAAACTTGGTGAAATTGTAACTACTATCCCAAATATCGGTAAGCTTTCCCTTTTCTCTCTTGTTTTTTTTTTTTACCAACCAACAAAAACTAATACTTTTCTTATTTGTTCTTTAGGTTTTAGCGCTGAAACTGTACAATACAAAAACATCAACTTCTTGTCGTGGGATCTTATTCATGATAACACCAACCATCTTTTATATACTTATTGTAAGTTTTTCCATTTTATTACAGTACCTTTTTTTCTTATTTTAGCTCTCAGCAGACTTTTTCTGATATTTACAACCCTTTCCATTGTAGATTATCAAAACACACGAGGAATCATCTTTGTGATTGACAGTAATGATATGGATCTTATTGGTGATGCTAGAAATGAGTTAGAACACATCTTGAACGAAAAAAAACTGAAAGATGTGCCTCTCTTGATATTCGCCAACAAACAAGATTTGCCAAACGCCATGACTGCCGCTGAGATCACTGACA
This sequence comes from Furculomyces boomerangus, assembly GCA_003086725.1. Lineage (NCBI taxonomy): Eukaryota > Fungi > Kickxellomycota > Harpellomycetes > Harpellales > Harpellaceae > Furculomyces > Furculomyces boomerangus. Next base: position 19,525 of record MBFT01000011.1, on the reverse strand, counting down.
AACTCGGTCTCCACTCTATCCGTCAACGCCAATGGTATATACAATCCTCCTGTGCCATCTCTGGTGATGGTTTGAATGAAGGTTTGCAATGGCTTCTCAACATTATTAAATGAAATGCTAAATATATTAATGTATATAAAACTTTTTTCTTTGAAACAAAACTCTCCCAATTTACATCCAATTTATTTAAAGTTCAGTTTATTTTTGAAAAATCCTTTTTCCACACAAAATACAAAATTTGGATTGAAGGGAAATATAATAAACCCCTCAAAAGAAGGTATTTTGAGCAAAATAGACTCAAATCAACAAAAAACGAACTTGAATCCCACAATGATAAAAACGAGGTAAAGAGATTCAGGATTCAATATCCATTGTCGCAAAGAACATTTGAGCTTATTGTTCAACTTTTCTGATTTATACCAGCAACTTTTGTTGACGAGATAATAAGCGCTGCAAATGAGTCAATTTATCAAGTTAAACAAACTTTAACAGAGTTTGTTGAGGCAGAAATGGATGTTGGTATAGAAAACGATAAGGTAATAAAGATTAGTATAAAATAAAAGTTGAAAAACTATATCAAACTTTTTAACTTGGCTATAAACAAAGCAGAAACTTTGTTGGAACATCAATCGACAGAAACTTTGACAAGTTTGAAATATACAGACTAAGAAACATTTTAATATTCAAGCTGGTCTGGAAGATTACATTTATTTGCCTCGTCACAAAGTGGTCTTTTACTTTTTTCCATATTTTATAAAATTGAAAGTTTTAATATTAACATATTCTTGTGTACAGATTGAAAGGGAATTAATATCCAAAGAGTGACAAGAAAGAATACAACAGAAAATAGAAGATAAATTGAGGAAAATTATGAGTGCAAGTATAAAATGCGTTTAATCCCAAATTGTAACACAATTTTAAATTAAAAACATTGAACAGAAACTACGTGGAGATATCAAGGTGTTGGAATAGGATTGGTACTTTTGAGGAACTGGGAAACAGATATACAAGATAAATTTGATAAATGGATCCAGAATATCAAAATTTTTTATTTTATATCTCAAGTTCCAACCCATCTTATCTCTTTTTAATTCCCTATCTCCATGTTTAATAAACTGAAATAAATGTTGTCAATCTATGTTTATACGATACTTTTATCAAGAAACTAATAAATATAGTGTTTTAAAAATACTCGTTTTTAAACTTTCATTCACAAAATACTCAGTTTTAGTAAAATCGATAATTTATTGACAAGAAATCCAATAAATCTTCAAAGAAAGTATAATATTTGTCAAAATTAATGGGACAAGTGTTCTGAATTAATATACAAATACGGGTATTTTGTGAACTTTGGATTTGTAAAATTAATCAGTTTAAACAATCCCAGTCACAATTGTGATAACAATGAACCCAGTCATAATTTTCATAGCAATATAAAAGTCATACCTTGGTTGTGTTTTTTAATTTACACTGGCACTGACTCACACACCAACGTGTAGTGGGTCAGACGCTCAAGTTGTGACTTTTCATTATTCAGTGTCAAGATATTTACCCTTACACAATAGTTTAAATATATTTGTTTGCCTTTATAAGGCTATTCAAATTTATGATTTCACGAAAATCTCTTTTATATTACTGTGAAATCTCGACTATAAAAAAATCACACTCTCTTCAAATTGAAAACGGTATGCATACACTAATAGGTAAGTTTAAATATCACTTTGTAAAAATATCTATTCTATAAAATCATTCTTTGATATATTTTATAGTTGGCGCAGGCTCAGTTGGGTCTATGTGTGGGTGGAGAATCAAAGAGGGAGGGGAAAACGTATCTGTAGTTTGCAGGTCAAATTATGAAGCAGTAAAAGAAAATGGGTTTTCTATCGAGTCTGCAAGATATGGATCGCGTAAATTTATTCCAAACAATGTTTACTCAACATGTGAAGATGCTAGTAAAGATCAAGAATATGACTATATTTTGGTATGTACCAAGGCCTTACCAAACATAGCAGATCCAACAGATATTTTAAAGCCCCTAATCAAAAGCAGTAAAACAGTTATAGTATTATTACAAAACGGAATTGGACTGGAGGATCCTTATGTCAAAGCATATCCCAAAAATTTACTCATTACATGTGTTGTTTATATTGAGTCTGAACAAAAACAAGGAGGTATAATAAAACATGGTAAAATGATGGAACTTGCATATGGCTTGCACAAAAACAAAAAAGACGACAATTTGGACCTTATAAAAAATAATGCTATCAGCAACTTTCACAATATATTAACATCTGGTGGAATAACTTCAACAGTATCAACAAATATACAAAAACTAAAATGGTTCAAAAATGTCTGGAACGCTACTATAAGTCCCATGTCAGTTATTTCTGGAAAATATTCAGGAGAAGAATTAGTTAGGAACCCAGGGACAAGACAATTAATATTAAACGCAATGGGCGAGATAATTAAAGTCGGCGAAGCAGTTACTGGTGGTCCACTACATGATAAATTATCCGCGTCAGAAATCTCTGAATATTTTGTTATTTCTACGGAATCACTTCTAAAAACTTTTATACCTTCAATGCTTCAAGATTTTATCAACAAAAAACCAATGGAGCACCAGGTTATTCTCAAAAACGTAATAGAGTCGGCAAAAAGGTTCAATATCAACGTACCGATTCTTGAAACCACATATGAATTATTGGTTATGAATGAAAAAAAATATTTAAAGCCAAAAGGTATCCTATTGAAATCTCCATGATAGTTATTAAATCTGAAGAGAGTTATTTTTTATAAACACCTTTAAAAGATACGAGTATAAAAAATGATTTGGAAAGTAACATTACAACTCAAATTTATCAAAGCTTTCCTAGTTAATATTAAATCTAGTTTGTTTTCAATTAAACACACACTTTTTGATTTAAAACTTGAAAGTGTACCGATATTTCAAAGATATTTGTATTGTTTTTATTTCAATTGAAAAAGGGTTTTTATCTGTCTAGAAGAGTTGGACATACCAAATTTATGTAGTGAGTTATCTCTAGATAGTAATAGTTAATATAAAACAACTTATAAAAGTAAATATCGTAGTTCAAATGTGCTAATATCTTTAAAAAAAGGTTATTTTACTCTTACAGAATACAGAAGTGCGGGTTTTATGTTTGTAGAAAGAAAACTTTTATCAGAAACTCAAACCAGAGCCGAAACAGAACAAGGACTGGAACGAAATGGTGTTTTTTTGACTGAAGCGAACCGCAAAATCAAGATTTTTGAGTCTTTGTATTTATTGCTATCACAATTATTCTCTGGATACACAAAAACAACATATTTACTAGAGCCTTTTTAAAAATGATTAGAGTTGAAGTTTTTACTTTAAAAAACTCCAGCTTTCTTTCATATAAAATAATTTATTAAATCTCGATCTTAAAGTTGGCAGATTTATTAAAATAGATATAAGAGAATATAACATCTAAGCCTGAGATTTAACCCTAGTTCACTATATTCCAAACATTTAAATATGGTTTAGTTTTAGACCAGAATTGTGTTTCCAAAAAAAAGTTAAAATCATTTTTTTATTCGACTCCTGAGATACTTAACGATATCAGTATGTCATTTTTCAACGGCATCTATCAAAGCACTACAATCATTTGCATTTATATCTGCCCCGTTCTCAACAAGATATTTTACAATATCCAAGTGACCATCTCCACTAGCCCATCTCAAAGCTTCATTATTTTCTGCATAAATATTAGCTCCATTCTTGATCGGATATTTAACGACATCAAAGTGACCATTTCCATTAGCTGAAGCTAAAGCAAAACCACCATTTGTATGAACATTAGCTCCACTCTTAACAAGATATTTTGCTATTTTGAAATGTCCTTGTTTGTTAGCCAAAAGCAAAGCTTGATCATCAAATGCAGGGATGTCTGGTCCATTTTTTACAAGAAATTTAACAATATCAAAATATCCTTTCGAACTAGCCATTCCCAAAGCATCTTTATTGTTAACATGAATATCGACTCCACATTCAATTAAAGTTTGACTATATCCAATCTACCTTTTCTGCACGCAACTCCCAATATAAAGACTCCTTTTAAATCAAATAAAATCCTCTCTCAACAAGAAAATTCACAACTTGAAGATAATTTTCCTTTTCATAGATTATATTATGCCATTCATATCTATATTCAAGATCAGCGCCATTATCGACTAAATATTTCACAATATCAAAGCGATAATTTCTACATGCAATTCCTAATGCAAAATTTTCTCTAGCTCGTACATTTGCTCCTTTCTCTACTAGATATTTTTCTACATCTAAATATCTGCTTTTACTTGCCATTCCTAAAACCCAATCTTGATTAGCATGAAATTCTGCTCCATTTTCTACTAGAAACTTTACAATATCCAGATATCCATTTTCACTAGCTTCTTTCAATGCGATTTCGCCATTTTTGTGAATATTGGCTCCGTTCTCCACTAAACTTTTTACTACATCTAAATATCCATTTGAACTTGCTTGTTGTAATGTAAATTTGATTTTGGAATCAATTTTAGTTTTCTTTTTAGCTGGAGAGTCAGCATAATCAGAAATATTATTATCATTTGATAAGAAAGATTCTAGTCCAGGACATCCGCTAGTGTTGGCGCCTCTTTCAACAAGATATTTTACAACACCATAGTGTTTATATTTGTAGGCTAATTCCAAAGGTGTTGGGCTTAATTTAAAGAACAGGTTAATGTCATCATCTATATCTACTCCATTTTCGATTATAAACTTGACAAATTCCATATTACCTCTTATACAAAGTTCTGAAAGGATGCTGTGGATGATGTTATATCCTAAAACATTATAACTTTCTATAGAGCGCCTTCTGAATCCATTTGTGAAAAAACCCTTTAATAGATCCAAGCCGTTTTCTTCAAAAAGGTCATATAAGCCGCCCAAGTAAGTATTGTTTATATAGATTTTGGGATGAAGAATAACTTTTGTTTTTGAAAATCCTAGTTTCGGTTTTATTCTGTGAGCGTTTAATAACTGTTTGACAATGTTGATTTGTTTTGTATATACTGCCAATTCCAAAAAGATTCTATAATCGTCGTTTATATTTATTTCAGGAATTTATATTTTCATTCTATGTTGTTGTGGTATTGGTATTAAAGTACCATTTTCATCTACTCTCTCCTCAGCCATTTTTAGAAATTCTTTGTTTGTAGTTTTATAAAAGATATTTAACAAGTATTCAATAACCTTACTCCATCCTCTCATAATTGAAATGCTAAAAAGTCGATATTCCAATTCTGCACCTTTTTAAAGAAGTTTCATCACCAATTTCTGATCTTTTAACATGTTATTGCAATGAATAAAGTAATGGAAGTTTGAAAAGTAATCGTAAACAGATTCAAGCGAATTTTCTTTTCCAAACTTATAGATTATAAAGTCAGCGCGAACTGATGTCAAAGTAGAGATTTCGTAGAATTCGTGGGTGATCTACCGAACTTCTGGATTTTGGGAGAGAACAAATATTTTGGAGAGGATAGGGTAGCTTGATATATTATTCATTTTGTTTGTAATATTATTTTGTTGTAAAAAAGATGATTGATTGAAAAGGATAAGAATTCAAATAAAAAGTTTTTTTTTGTAAAATGGTTGAAATTTAAGATGTTTTTGTTTGAAATTCGTTGGTTTGGATTGTTATTTATTGACTACATTTTTCAAATTGCTTTACATTTTGATCAAATATATACAAAACTTTGAGATTTAAAAGGATAGATATATTTGGAGATGAAAAACTGGATATAAAAAAATTTATAGCTAAATTTGAATTTCTACAGTAAAATATATTCTCGAGCTGTTTAATATATGAGAAACTTTAATGTAGAAAGATATCAAAGGCATATCAAAATCTGAAAAAATATCAGAATCATTTCATATTGGTCCAGATTTATATTTTGGATCTTTTTTCCTTAAATAAAACCTCAGTGTTAACAAAGCAAGAAACGATATGACATAGCATGTGCCCGATATAGCAATGATTTCTTGGAATGATTCGCGGTGGCCATATTTTTGGAAAACCATACCAATAATAGGGACACTAACTAGTGTTGCTATTCCTACAACAAGAAACATAAGCGAGTTTACTTGGGGAATACGGGAAAGTGGATAATGTCCTGCATTCATGGCTGGTGTGATCGAGAAGAAATTGATTCCAAAAAACCCATAAATCACATAAAAAGATATGTAAGATCCAAAGTTTTTTACTGAATACCAAAGAGCAAAAGTAGCAACAGCAGAAATGGCGTGACAAACAACTAGGATGTTAAGGGGGCCTAAAATATCCAAAAACTTGCCAGCAGATATTCTTCTGATAATGGAAACTGCAGAATAAACCATAATAAAGTTTGATGCAAAAGTTTGTGGTTTTCCGAGTGCTACCAAACTTGATGGAAAGTACATAAGTGGTATGGTGTAAGCTATTTGCATTGTGAATCCTGCAATAAGTAAGAGAACAGTAAAAGGATCTCTAAATAAAGAAAAGTCGAGAATCTTTTTGTTAGGTTTGAAAGGAAATCTTACTTTGAAAAACATAGCTCCTGTTCCTGTACTTATCAAAAAAATAATAGCCAAAATTCTAAAACTCCATTTGATTCCAATACCATTAACTGTAGATGTAACAATTGGAACTAAAATCAGTGCTCCAATACCGCCACCGGAATTCATAAGTCCAATAGCAAAACCTTTTTGCTTTTCAAACCACAGAGTTACCATTATGACTGATATGTTGAATGAAACTGCAGAAGCAAACCCATAAATTATTCCTTGGAAAATCACTAAATGCCAAACTTTTGTAGCGAAAGAACACAAAACCAATCCAACAGCTCCCACAATAGACGCTATCAAAGCGGAATTCCGAAATCCAAACATTCTAACCATAGGAACGACACCCAAACTACCTACAAGCGTTGTTGAGATTGTCACAGTTCCTATCCATGAAACTGTTTCAGCAGGGACTGATTTGAAGATTGTTTGAAGATAATAAGTTTGGAATACCCCAAACGCATTGAAACCACCAAAAGCTATAACAAAGTTTATAAAACCGGCACACAGAATTACCCAAGCATATCCTGTATCAGGAAGAGGTATATTTTCCATGTTTCCTCTATCGTTTTTGTTATTTGGAACTGTTTCTTTATTTAGTTTAAAAATTTTTTCAAAAGATGATGAAAATTTATTAATCTCACTCCCTTTGTCAATAGGTTTTTTATTCATTGCAAATAAAATTATATAGCTAAAATATGATTTTATGTAAATAAATGTTACAAAAAATCAACTTTATATTCTTTTTTATAACAGTATTTTATGACTCATTTACAAAAAGTTCGAAAAATAAGATTCTAAACAGAACGAAGAAATCCGTAGTATTTGGGATAGAATTATTAGTCTAACTCTGTGATATCTTTGGAGTATTACACCTCATTATTAGTCACTATGATATTGTTCAAGTTTCTTGGTTAAATTATTGGTTATCAATTCTTTGGTTTGTGTTTTCTTAATCCCTATTTGCCAGTAAAAATCACTCCTAGCCAATTATTATTACATCAACACGACAAAGATTTCACAATAAAACAAACTCCTATATTTGGTTTTGAAAGCTAATCATAATGTGTGATTAGTAAGCATACCAAAGCTTATGAAAAAATTTTCTAGTGAAATGTATTCTGAATGTTTCTGCATTCAAAGAAATTTGAAAATCAAGTAAACAAGTTGTAAAAGGGACTCAAAATGTATAAATACAGAGTAAAAAGATGTATTTCCAGTATATCAAAACATCGCTAATTGAACACAGTCCAGTTTTGAATATATCAATATAAAATGTTTGAGAGACTTGAAGGAAAAAACACAATTATCACAGGTGCTAGCTCAGGTTTTGGGAAGAGCACTGCTTTGGTGTTTGCTAAATATGGTTCCAATTTGATTTTGACTGCTAGAAGGGAAATTTTATTGGAAGAGCTCAAAAAAGAAATTAGTGGGATCAATCCAACAGTCAAGGTATTCCTTATGAAGCTGGATGTATCTGATCACGAAGCAGTAAAAAAGATATTTAAAAGTCTTCCAGAATGGGCTTCAAAAATTGATATTTTGGTCAACAATGCAGGTTTGGGTTTGGGATCAGATCATCTAAAAGACGTTCCAGAATCTGTAATTGACACCATGTTTAACACAAATGTCAAGGGATTGATTTGGATGACTCAACAAGTATTGCCAAAAATGATAGAAGCAAATGAAGGTCATATTATTAACATGGGATCAATATCGGGTTTGATGGCATTTCCAACTGGAAGTATATACTCTGCAACTAAACATGCTGTTCGTGCAATAACAGATACTCTAAGAATGGAAACTCTGGAAACCAACACCAAGGTATCGGAAATAATGCCAGGTTATGCTGACACTGAATTTCGAAAAGTAAAGTTTGGGGGCGATGAAGAGAAGGCCAATAAAACATATGGGGGATATCCAGCACTAACAAGCGAAGATGTTGCAGAAATCGTTGCCTTTACTGCTTCAACAAGCACAAAATCTGTTGTTTCTTCTGTTACTGTTTTGCCAGTTGGCCAGGCAAATTCGCTGTTGATAAGAAAAAATGCATAGTTATCCAAAATTATTTTTTTCATTTTTAGATTTTATTTCTAATAAACTTCAACAATGAATAATTGAATCATATCACATTATCCTTTTAGTTGCAGATATTAAAGCAACTTTTGTATAGTTATCATTTATTTAGACTACTGGTATATGTATTTCACTATCTTTGATTGTTTAAACACATTTGGGAGATAATAGTATGGGATATTGTTGCACGTCTTTTTGATTTTTATTGAATGATCAGAAAATTGAAAAAAGGTAGATAAAACTAATATGGAAAATTTGTTTAAAAACAAAAATAATAACATATTACCTTTGATAATAAAACATTCAAACGTTCTTAATTTATTTTCTAATCTTATCAAGAAATTCAAGAACATCTTTGTGTCCACGTAAAATAAGCCTTTCTCTGTTATACATGCCTTCCGCATTAACACTGGCTCCATTTTCAACAAGGCATTCAACAATAGCAAGATGGCCATTTTGAATAGCTTCTCTCAGAGAAAAATTATCTTCCGCGTGAATGTCAGCTCCATTCTCAATAAGATATTTAACAATATTCAAATGTCCATGTTGACTAGCCATTCTTAAAGCATAATCATTTTCTGTATGAATATTTGCGCCATTCTCAATTAGACATTTAACAACTTCAAAGTGTGCATTAGAACTGGCGGTTTTCAAAGCTTTGTCATTTCCAACACGAACATTTGCTCCATTTTTTACAAGGAATTTAACTATTTCTATCTTTCTTCTTTTACATGCATATTCCAATATCGAACTCTCTTTATAAAAATAGTCCAATCCTCTTTCTAAAAGATAATCCACAACATCAAGATGATTGTTTTTTTCTTCAAATATATCATTCCAATGCTCTTCTGCGTTAAGATCAGCTCCATTATCAACAAGATATTTTACAATAGTAAAATGTCTGTTTCTACAAGCAATCCCCAATGCAAAGTTTTCTCTAGCTTGTATATTTGCTCCTTTCTCAACAAGATATTTCACAACATCTAAATATCCGCTTTTACTTGCCATTCCTAGTGCCCAATCTTGATCTGCATGAATGTCCGCTCCATTTTCTACTAGAAACTTTACAATATCCAAATATCCATTTTCACTAGCTTCCTTCAAAGCAACCTCATTGTTTTCATGAATATCTGCTCCATTCTCTATTAATTTCTTTAAAATACCCAAATATCCATTTGAACTAGCCCATTGTAGAGTATATTCATTTTCTTCATTATTTCTGACTTCCCTTATATCTGGTTGATTGGTAATATCAGAAATATCATTTTGACTAGATAGAAAAGATTCCAAATCTTTACATTTACTAATATCAGCGCCTCTTTGAATGAGATATTTAACAACATTTAGGCGATTGTTCATACAAGCTAGCTTCAGTGGAGTGCCTTCATAATAATCTATATCAGCACCATTTTCAGTCAAGAATTTTACAAGTTTCATATTTCCTCTTTTACAGAATTCTGAAAAGATGGATCCTTTAAAAGCAAAGTCAAATGGTCCATTTTTAAAAAACAGTTTCAGTAATTCTATGCCTTCTTTTTGGAACAAATCACATAGTTTTTTTAAATCTAGAGTTTTTATAGCAACTTTGGGATGATTTAATATTTCTGTTTTTTTGATATCAAACTCCATCTCTGGTTTTATCATATGTGCCTCTAAAAGTTGTTTGACAATATTGGTTTGTTTTTTTGATACTGCCAATATAAACAATTTTCTATCGTCGCCATTTATATTTATTGTGGGAATGTAAAATCTTTCTTTTTCTTGAGATATTGATATTTCTGTAGAAGTATCATACATTCTTTTTCGAATTGAAAATTGAAATTCCAGTTCCGTTGTTTCTGTAAAAAGAGTTAATAGATGTTTTACGACTTTGTTCCATCCTCTCTCTATTGAAATAATGAATAAATCTCGTTTTGATTCTGGATCTGCCCCCATTTCAAATAGTTTCAGCACTAATTCTTCCTTTCTGAATATTTTGGGGTAATTGGTAAATCCATTGTTTTTAATTTCAAGAACATTGTTTTTTCCGAATTTGTTAAATAGAAAGTTTGCTCTAACCTTTGTCAATGTTGAGATCTCATAGAATTCTCTAGATACTAAACGAACTTTAGGGTTTTTGGAGAGAACAAATATTTTTGTAAGGATTTCATAGCTTGAGATTCTGTTCATGTTTTTAAAAATGTATTTTAGACGATAGAAAAAAAGGGGTTGGGCATAAAAGAAAGAAAAACATGTTTATACCAAAATTGTTGACTTGGCAAAACATTAATTGATTTTTGAAAAATGGCTGCGGTTTATCAATATAGGGTTTTGGAAGAATTCATTGGTTGTAGAATATTTTTTCTATTGGACCAATAGTTTTATTTTTAGCTCAAGTATGGTTTTATTCATTTTTGGATTTTATTCATGAAATAATGTATAAAAACAGAGTTTCTAAATCTTACAATAGAATTAACACGTTGTATTTCCATCCATTAGGCAAGAACATATTTGGTCATCATGAATAAATGTAGCTTTTCCTCCATGGTCGTTTATACATTTTTGGTATGGACTATCTGGATTCTCTCCGTTGCAAGAAACTGATCCATTTGGAAGACATGAGCAATTCATTGAATCAGCAACCCAAGTTGCTAAACTGCCATGATCATCTAAACATTGCTGATATGGATCAACTGGAGTAGGGTCTGATGCACCATTTGTATCTGTAGAGTCAGATGAGCTATTGGTAGAGTTTGGCTCCTCACCAGTGCAAGAAACTGATCCGTTTAACAAACATGAACAAACAACAAAATCGTCGCCCCAAATCACCGAATTGCCATTATCTTCTAGGCATTTTATGTATGGATCAATTGATGTAGAACTTTGTGAATATGAGTTGGTTGTACTAATTGAAGTAGTTGGATGTGTTGGTTGGGTTGGACGTTTTGGCTTGGTTGGCATAACTGGACTAATTGGGTTATATGGTTCACATTTGGTGGCTAAAACTGAAGCAATATAAGAAGTTGCTAAAACTGTCTGGATCAATAGATACTCGAGACTGATTTTCATTTTTCCGTTTCTTAATGTAGGTATTTGTGGTTAATAGGTGTATTTAAAGTGTTAATAGTGACACGCAACAATAAGGTATAAGAAAAGAAAAGGGAATTTTTTTTTTGAATAATCTCCGTAGAGGGCAGGCTAGGGTTTTTATATTTTTGAAAGAGATCTTTGAAAGATTATTCTCTTTGGTTGAAGCTTCCGAAAAGTTTGACTATAAACTTTAGTTTTACAGTAATTGGCCAGGTAAATTGTTTCAAATATTGAAAGTATGTATTTTAGAAACATGGCTAATTATTTTCTACACACTTTTTCTGAAAGAGTGAAAACCAAGCATATTTACACACAATGAGTGGATTTTGGATATGTCACAAATAACAGTGTTAACTTTTTTTAACAAAAAGTACAGTTTGGAGGACTAAAATATCTAAAAATAGAAAACTTTTCGAAGAAGAGATGTGAAGAGAGACATTATCTAGGGAAAGCACGTAAAAGAAAAAGCAGTATTCTTTGATTTTCGGTTATTTCCCATTTCCCTGACAAAAAATGTAGCTAGCATTCATTACTAGTGGTGGTTATTTTGATATCACCGAATAAATGACAGTTTTCCCTAACTCTATCCAAGAAAAGATTGTGATACATGAAAATAACACATCTCAAATCACAAAAACATTTTGTTTCAATTGGCTTATTTCCTCTTAACCATCCAATGAATTATTAGTATTTTAAAGAAAAAATTGTGCCAATTTCATTTGTCACTTTTTTGTTTTTTTACCAGAAATTCATCAAAATAGTAAACTTCCCTTAAGGTTTAAATATCAGTACCACTTTAGCCTAATTGGAAAACATGTTACAATTATCCCATTTAGTAATCGCGTTCGCATCATTAACAGATAATATAAGCTTTTTGAATTTGATCAAATCAACATTCTCTGCTCTGTTCCGATTAAGTGTATGGATAGACTATAAATTGTGAAGTATTGACAATACTATCTAAAACTTTGAATTCAAGTGACATTTTATAATGAAGGTGAAAGAAAATATTTAACTTTATTCTTACAGTAGAATGGTTTGTGTTTCCTATAGCTTTTTTTTTTTCCTTTAAAGTTTTATTTCTCAATAAAATCTAGATTCGACTTTGAGAATAAAAAGTTAAAAATTTTATCTATTCTGTCCAAGAAAAGTATATTTTTGATATTTCCATTTTCTCTTAAAACAAAGTATTGTGATATCATCGGTTGACCTTGAATTCTGATTCAATGTGCTACAAACCCTATATCTCTCAAAGAAATCCAAGCTTGGGAATTTCTGTTTTCTATAAATAACTTCTAAAATCACCATTGAATGTAGTTGAACTGGTTCAAATTTTAGTTTCCACCAAACCATCTCAAATTGTAGCATTATGCAAAAAATTATCTGCTTCATTTTCAATTGAATGTATACAATAACTCTCAGGACAAAGTATTTAAGAATATCCAGATATTTGTTTCATCCAATATATACCAAAGATTTATTCTAGTCTAGATTTACACCAGCTCCATTTTCAACAAGATAATTTACAACGCTTAAATGTTCATTTTTCTTTGCCAGCTTGAAAGAACTGTCTTTGTTTGCATGAATATCTGCCCCATTCTCAACTAAGAATTTAACAACATCTAAATGACCTTTTTTGCAGGCCAATATTAAAGATTTATCATCATCTGCATGGATATCAGCTCCATTTTCAACAAGATACTTGACAATGTCTAGTTTTCCATTTTTACTAGCAGTGATCAAAGCTTTTTCGTTTTGTGCATGAATATCTGTTTCTGTTTCAACGAGATATTTAAGAATATTCAAGTGTCCGTTTTTGCTTGCCCACTTTAAAGCTTCCTTATCTATTTTATGAATATCAGCTCCGCTTTCTACAAGATATTCTACAATATTCAGACGACCATTTACACAAGCACACAATAAAGCATTTTCATTTTCAGCATGGATATTAGCTCCAATTCGCTCAAGAAACTCGACTACCCCTAGATGCCCATAATAGCTGGCTAACCTCAAATCTCTGTCTAGGTTTGTTGATACAACACTGCATTCGTAGTAAAGGTAAACTAAAACACGCAAACTTCCATTCATACTAGCTTGTTTAAATATCTCATCATCTATTGATTTAACGCCATAACCATTACAGAGAAGATACTCAAAAACATCAAAGTGACCATTTTGAATTGCAGATATCAAAGGAATACGGTTATCTTGAACTATATTTACTCCATTATTTTCTAATAACTTGACAAACTTTAGATTTCCTTTTTTACAGAATTCAGAAAGAATAGAATCACCAGCGGGAGAACGTAGTAATTCATTTTGAATAAATAATTTCAGAATTTCCGGATTTTTTTCAAGTATATTACACAATATTTCAGGATTGGGATTTCCCATTACCAGTTTAGGGTGTGACAAAACAAAGGTTTTTGTTCCATCATTTAATATTTTTGGTTTAATTTTGTGGGCATTTATAAGCTGTTTGATAGTATCTAACTTGTTTTCTGATACAGCCATATCAAAAAAACTCCCATTATGGAAATTGATATCTATTGCAGGACAAAAATATTTTGTACCTGTTAGTTGTAGCATTGACATTCCTAGATCATGTTTTTTTCGTGATTGAATTTCCGATTCGAATTTCTCTTTTGTAGTTTCAGAAAATTGGTTTAATAAATATTCCAATATTTTATTCCATCTCCTCTCGATTGAAATGTAGAATAATCCATTTTTGTTTTTTGGGTTGGCACCCTTTTCTAAGAGATTCAATAGCAATTCCTGATTGTCAAGTAGTTTGGGGAAATTAACAAATTCTGAATTTAAGATTTTAATCGCATCCTTCTTCCCAAATCTATAAAGCAAGAAATCTGCTCGAACAGAATTTACCGCTGAGATTTCATAATATTCATGGGAAACAAACCGCACCTCTGGATTCTGTGAGAAAATAAAAATTTTAGATTGAATTTCGTAGTTTGTTTTATACATTATAACTTGATATTTTAGAATAAAAAGGAAAAGTAATAGTTTCAGTTTTAAAAATTACTGCGGAACATAGAAATAGCTCAAAATTTAGAGTTTTATTGAAAATGACTTGTAATGGAGTCACTATTGTTTTGTTGTATTTTTGAATAGACCAATAAAAACCCCTTTATTGTTTGAATGAATCCAAAATTGTGATTTAGGTAAAACAAAACAAATGCAACCCCAGTAATTCAGCCAAATTGGGTTTCCACTTGAGTCTGCTCCGAACCCAAACCAGGAACAAAAAAATCATTGATTCAGTTTGGGTTATTTTCATTAAACTAATTACTAGTTTTCTTGAGTTCTGAACAAGTTTATTGGTATAACACAAACAGAAAATATTCTGTAAAAAATTTGTGTTCTTACAAATCACCAGTTAAAATACTAGAAAGTTGATACTTTTTGTGTTCAAAAAGAAAGTAAAAACGATCTTTTCTAAACATTCAATTGGAAGTTTTTTGCTTGGAATTTATAATAGAACACATCACCCTTTCGGATTAAGAAACGTATATTTTAACTATCAACTTTCCGCCGATTTAAAAACCATATAAACCAAACATCCTTCCCACTTTGTCTTTTTCAAACATTTTCCTGCAAGCTTAAAATGGAGACAAACACCAACGTTCAGCAAAACTCTTACAAGAAATCAAAAATAAGTAATTAGCTATTCTACTTAACTTTCTTTAATACTAAACTACTTCGACCCTTTTTTAGGTAGCAATGAAATACCTTTGCCAACAAACGAGCGCTTGGAAAAGACCATATTTGCTTTACCAATATCCTTCCCCTCAGTCATGATGCCTGCAAGAATACCTGAACTCTACCACAAAATGAAAAACAGGTTGTACCCCAACTTCTTTTACTTTTCCATACTTGCTTTAGGAAATAGGTTATGTAGTGATACACTAACTGACAAAGACAAGGATCTTGAATCTTTATATGCCCAAGAATCACTCGAGCTTTTAAAACAAGAAACGGATGTTAGAAACCCTCTTTATCTATGGACCTGTCAAATACTATTTTCCCACTATAGCCGCACAGTGGATATTGCGGTTCATGAAACTTTAAAAAGTAAGATATCTTTTAACATGTGATTTATCATAAATATCTATTATTCCTAAAATAAATATTCCTAAAACTTATTGAAAATAGGATTATCGTCATTGTAAGTTGAGATATGCCTATTAGCCTATAAAAAGCTATATATTTATAAAATAATTTTAGATCTGTCAGAATATCCAAGATATACCAACTTGACCTCTCAAGAATAGTAACAAGAGCAAAATATACTGAAGAGGAGCTCGAGTTTAGAAGAAGAGTTTTTTGGTGTTTTTACATATATGATAGATTGGCCATGTCATTCGAAGGAGCATTTCCAACTATCCAAGATCGAGATATTGTTGTGAATCTTCCAAAAAATGACTTTTTGTGGAGAAATGGTGGTGAATGTAAAGAAGAACATCCAGAATTGATGCTTTGGAATAACATTGCAAATACTATAGCTACAGATCTTCACCCAAAAGAAAAACATAAAAAACTAGTAAAAACATTGCTGCTTCATAGTAAAGTAACCCTTTTTGCACGAAGAAGATGGATTAAAAAAGCTTATAAACCACGTGAAGAATATACTCAGTTAGTAAGACTCATCGAAAATCTAAACAAATACAGTGACAACATTGTCATCCCAAACTCAGTAAATTTTGAAACAATCAAAGAAGTACATGAAAAGTATGAAAATACTCTTAGAATGAGTATAGATATGGAAAGAGAAATATTAAATTACATATTCAATCAAATGCACAACTCAATGAAAAGAATTCTGTATCAAACCGAAATGGTAAGAGTTAAAGGAAGATACATATCTCCAGAAAGAGTAGTTTCTGCAAAAAATATAATCACAGAATGCGCAGAAAAACAAATAGACATGCTACACAATTTAAACCAGGTTTTACCTTTAAATCATTCGGAACTTATTGCATCATCTTGGACGCTTGTAAGCGGAGTAGTATGTTTGAATTTGATGAACATCAACCCAAGTGGTAGGAAATTTGATGTCCCATTAAAGATAAATCTGCTAACGAATGAATATAAGAAAATGGGCTATCAATCTGATCTATTTGTTGTATACCCGATTATTTTGAACAAACTGTCAAAACTAATTGGAAAAGCCCATAAAGAAAACAAAAAATATGACGCGCTGTTTAAAAATATGAAAAAGTTCTCTATCGACGAATCAGATGTGAACCCATGGCTTATTCCAAAATATGCATCATATTTTGCTTATTTGTGTTGCTTTGGAAACTCTTTCTCCACACTCAAAGTTGGCGAATATTTAGATATTGATGTATCTTCTCTTGCCAGTTTTTTCATGAACTCGGAAAATAGATCTGGGAATAACACACCAAACATTAGCCCAGGTCGAGAGTATCAAAATTTCTTGGTTGAAGATAATGGGGTTGTTTCTGATATACCAACTACTCCAAATACCAATAGAAAAGAATCTTATAAAACCAACTATGAACTATACAACAAGTACTCTCAACTCTTGGAAAAGTCGGCTCCAAATTCTGTACAAAATTATCTTTTCCAGCACTTGGTTGATATATACTCAAACAAAACTGTGAATGATATTCTGAGTAATCCCATAAACAATCAAAACAGTTTTGATCTTTCATTTGATATTCCCAACACTAGCTATAACTTTTATGACTTTATTAACAGTGTTGAGAGCAAAGAAGATGAGGATGACTACAATTTATAGTTCATCCACTGATTCAGTATCAAAAAGATATCCAAAGTTTTTTGCCAGTTTTTTAATAGTTTTTTTATGTTTCAAGTATCCCTGTTCAAGCTTCGATAGAAATAGACTCGATATAGATCTGATATGTAGATCAAATAAAGCTAATATATTTAAAACATCACAGTTTATAGTTGAAAGCTAAAGAATGAAAAAACAAAATATAATTT
Organism: Furculomyces boomerangus; assembly: GCA_003086725.1. Taxonomy (NCBI): domain Eukaryota; kingdom Fungi; phylum Kickxellomycota; class Harpellomycetes; order Harpellales; family Harpellaceae; genus Furculomyces; species Furculomyces boomerangus. The sequence goes on along the minus strand of MBFT01000011.1, from coordinate 1,794 downwards.
TTTCAAAGATTTGCCAACACAACTTTATTCAAAGACATTTCTATTTATAGTAGAAATTGTTCAAATTATTCAAATCATTTTACTTTGAAATGAAAACTCAAAACTCAAATATCAATGTTTTTATTAATTTCTATTTGCACACCTGTGTATTACAACTTTCAAGCTTTGGTAGTTCAATCAAGTGTGATATATTCAAAATCAAGTAAAGTCCAAGTTGCAAGTATACAGAACTATTGGAAATGGATTATTTTCAATAATAAAGCACATTCCACACTTCCACAATACGTTTTTTCTCTTTTCTATTTGTTATGTCAAGCCACAAATCAACTTGTGTCCAAAATTCAGACTTGTCCTACTTTTTTTATAGGATAGTTTTTTTAATTATTTGAAGTTTAAGTGATTTTAAAGAAACAAGGTATTGTACCAAATTCTAGAAACAAAAGCAATTTAGAGTTTTCAAGTTTTATGAGAAAAGAAGGAACAATATTGGTTGAATCCAAAAAGCTGACGAATTACAATAGTTTATAACATGTGATTTTTTAGCCAATCATCAAATTGTATTTCCAGCAATATCACATTATTATTGGCTAAGAGATCTCGTAATATTTTGCCAGTTATTCTGAAAAGATGGGGATTCCACAGTATAGAGGTAGTTTAGTTTTCCTCTTTTCTAAATAAAAACTTGTCACTGATTCTTTTTATATTTCATTTCATTTTTCCCTAAACTTTCAAAAATTCCACAAATTTCAAATGAGTAGATTCAATTCAATAGCTTGAAAAGGGCAACATATCCAAGTAGAAATTAGAATTCAAAATAGTCATCAAAC
>MBFT01000010.1:170692-183286 GCA_003086725.1 Furculomyces boomerangus | reverse complement strand
GCTCTGGATTTTTTGACCTTGTGCTAATTGTATCTGTTGCAAAGTTTGTGGTGTTTGGGGTCTTATTTGCGAGTTTTGCTGAGAAATAAGCTGGGTTCTGATCTGTTGTTGCAAAAACTGTGGATTTGGATTTTTTTTGTTGGATAAGAAGGCCTGCTTTTGGCTATTTGTCATTGACATAATTTGTGTGTTTGTTAATTTAGGAATAAAATTTCCAAGTTGATCATTTGTTAATTGTTCTCCTAGCTGTAAAATTCCTTGGTGTGGTTGAATTGCATTAAAATCTCCTAAAGTAGCGTTTATATTAATCTTTTCAGAATTATTATGAGCTGAGCCAACTTGGGATATATTAGTTGCTGATTGAATAGCAGAGTCTGTAGAAGTTGAATCATTAGTTGTGGGTGATGCAAGCTTTTGAAAAGAGCTTACAATCCCTGAAGAACCTGCTTCCACAATAGTTGATCGAGGTGAGGCATTGTGGCTTAAGCTTGAGGTTTGATTAGAATGTAGCCCAAAGGTGTCATTATTGTGTGGAAAATTGAAATTTGCTGAAAGCTCCATATTACCAGAATCTAAGCCTTTACCTCCTGTTTTAAGTGTGGTATCAGTATTATCGCTGTTGCTACCATTCAAAGCTGCTTCTAAAGCCAATTTAGATGTTAAATCAACACCGCCCACAGAAGATCCAAAGTTTTTGGCTTTTGAAGAAAGATTACCATCTGTACCAATGTTCTGAGATTGTTCGGATGTTGGCGCCAAATTGGATTCCAAATTCGAAAAATTTCTAAACAAATTTGCTTGATTGGCTATTTGTATTTGAATGAAATCATTATTAGGATTATTCTGCCCAATATTTTGATTTTGTAGTTGTTGGGAATGATTTTGGTTTGGTGTAGACATCCCAGAGTTAATATTTAATCCAGCTTTTTCAGGCTTTATATTCCCGTTCACATCCAGATTGCCTCCAAAGTTGTGTGTTTGGTAATTATCGCCTTCTAGTTTAGGAGTAGAGGTGCCCTGAATCCCAAACCCACCCTTAGAATTTGAAACTGAGTCAGATACTAAAGCGTTTTCTATTTTATCTGTTTGGTTGTTTTGGATACTAAGCAGATCCAACGAATTCATTTTAGTTTCATCTTGAATAGATTCTCCGGTATACAGAGGGTTAAAACCAAAATAATTCTTTGGGGTTTGAGAGTTTCCTACACCAGGTACATTTCCAAAGGGCTGAATTTTGCTTCCTTGGGAATTTAGATAGCTTTGAACACTACTCGGAATTCCAGATAAGTTAGAGGAATCCACATTATTCAATCCTTGTTGTTGCATTCCTTGTAAATTATGTAAACCCTTATTAAAAACACCAGAATTGCTTGAATTAGCGTTTGCAGCAGCAGTTGCAACAACTAAGCCTTGAACATGTAGTTGTTGTTGGTGTAAACTTTGTATTAACAAAGGAATCGATCCAGCACGCATTTGAGAAATTGGTGTCTTTGAAAGTTTCTGCAGCTGTATGATCTGTATAGCTAGTTGCTGTTTAACCAAGTAAGGAAGTCCAGGCTGTTGTTGGGCAAGCAAAACAATTTGTAAAGATAGTTGAATTTGATGGTGTAACTGTTTAGCCTGTTGAATCAATAACGAGTTATTATTAAGACCTGTAGGTGTCATCATAGGGGCAATGTTATTTCCTGATTGCATTCTTGTCATTCCAAAAGATCCATCAATAGGAGAGCCAGATACTCTGCCTTCTTGACCTAAATTTTGTATATTTCTTGTACTAGTACCTTGGGGCAATAAGGGCGATGTTGAATAAACGTTGTTTTGATCAAATTCTTTAAGGTTAGGTTCAGACTGAAGGTGAGGTTTATTTGATCCAATGCCAGCAAGATGATGAGCCAAAAGTTGATGCTGTGATTGAGCTTTAGGCTGAAATAGTAAGGGGTTATTTTGTTTTTGTTGAAGCTGGGGTTGGTAGTTTTTAAGAAAATTATTTTGAGGTGTTAGTTGTTGTACACTATTACCAGGTATTGATTGTTGGAGACCATCCATACCAGCTTTAGAAACAATTTCAGAGTTTTCGAGGCCAGATATAGGCATAAATTGTAGTTTTGGAGTAAATGGTAGAGATCTTAGTTTAGAATCGGGGGCCGTACTGTTTAAAGCTAGATTTTGGTTATTTTGAACTTGGTTGTAGGTTAATGGAGTATCTGAAGCTTCGCTACCATTCATAATGACATTATTGGAAGGGTAGTTCAATGAATTTCGAGTTTCAAGATGACTATTTGTTTCAGAAGCTCTATCAGTCAAGATTTGGGTAGCACTGTTAGAATTAGTGTTTTCAGCACCATCTGCATCTGAAGGTGTATTTATTACATTTTTATTTATGGACAAAGGTACTCCCATAACCGTTTCATTTCCCACAACATTTTTTGAATCCGAATTTACTTTTTCTGTAGTTGATACATTTGTCAGGGTATAGTTTGCTTCCAAACTATCGCTATTCTTGTTTAATATGGGCTGACTAAAAGTTTCATTCTTTCCAGCAAGATCTATGTTTGTATCTGTAGAGTTTTGAGGTGTGTAATTTAGTTTATTTTCTTCTGCTTTGTTTAAACTATAATTGGGGATAACAGTTGAAGAATTTAGTACTTGTGCTGGGTGTGGCATTGATGACAAAGAGCCGGGGTGGTTTCTAGCCATGTAAATTGGATTACCTTGAACTCTTGGAATGCTTGTAGGGATTGATGGTGGTATTTGAGGTTGGTTTGAAATAGATTCTTCAGAGTTTAAAGTTCGTTGCAAGTGATCCACAGCCGCGGCACGTTGTTGGTATGCAGCAAGAGCTGCTGCTTGTCTCTGATCAAAAATCAACTGTTGTAAATGGCGGTCACGCTCGGCTTTAAATCGTGACAGCTCTAAAGGACCAAAAACCCTTCCTGGGTTAAAGTTTTGTTTGTTCATGTTTCCTTTTTGTCCTATATTTGCAGAGTTGGAATTTTTATCTGAATTAGCATTTGTAGAGTATGAACCAGTGATATCTGAATAACCTGTTTTTCTCTTATTAGCTGCAGGGGCCGATGAAGTTGGATCAGAAACCAAGGAATCTAAAGATCTTTTTTTTGCATTTTGGCGAATTACATTGTATTTTGGAGCATGAGCAACCAGCAATGAAGCCAAATCTGAAACATTTGCAGGCATAAACTTTGTGCTAGGAAAAATAGACATTTTTTCAGAAAACACCAAATCTTTTGTTTTTGAGTTAAAACTACCATTGAGTGATTTTTGCCACTTATCAAAGGTTTGAGACCAAGTTGAAATGTTGGAATCTCTTTGACTGAAGTCATAAGTTTTAAGAACATTTGTTAGGTGACCATATCCCTCAAATTTCACTTCGTTTTTCGCTATTTGAAAATATCTTGAATATAATTGCTGTGAGCTGGCTTTGCGTTTGCCATAAAGCTGAAAAACAGTATTAAAGGTATTTGTTAAAAGTTCAGTATTATCTCCATATATTGCTACAAGAGTAACAAGCATTTGATCGTGTTTTTGCCAAAACTGAAATTGTCCCATTGGTGTGTTCCTATCTTGTTGAAGTTTTATATTTAGCTTTTGTGAATTCAACGTAGAAAACATTCTGTTTGATCCTCTAGCACTCCCTGTTATTTCGATTTTATTATTGTATTTGTTCAGATTAGATCCTTCCATAGTAAAAAGATCAATAGTTGACAAAACTTGTTGATATCTTTCTAAAATTGGAATAGGAATATCGTAATCCTCAATGAAATTTTTATTTTGGAGAGATAGCATTATGTCTCCATCTAAATTTTGATTACAATATGACACACCTTCCAATTCGTTGTATTCATCAGATTCAGGCTCGATAGGAATATTTTTACTTATTGGTACTTGAATTCCTGATTCTATTATGTCGTGATAAGGTTCATTAAAAGTAGAATCGAAAAAAGAATTTTTTATGACATTGAGTGCATCTTGTGAAAGCACACTATCATCTAACTTAAGAAAATGGTATTCCAGATTCGAGTGTTCATAATCAAAATCATTTTGAAGTGGTTTAAAAGAAGTATCACTATTTAGTTTTGGGTCTTGTAATCCCAGGTTATTAGGAACAGTACCATCAAGAGTTTTGTTTACAGAGTCACGTTGTGAGAGTTCGAAAGTGATGTTTTCGAGAATATTATCATTTTTGTCCAAATTTAATGCGAAGTTGGAATCAGAGTCAGGTTTTTCTTCGATACTTTCTCCTTCCTTAGTTTCACAATTGATATTGACACTTTTGTGTGTTGTTTGACGTTGTTCAGGGAATAGTTTTTTCCTGGAAGCAACTTCCTTTGCTGCCAAATCAGATAGAATATAATTTGACATTTGCTTATATTTTTTTTTGAGCTCAATTCCAATATAAACACTTTTCTAATAAAAGGTAAAGATAATATCAATATACCAAGTTATTTGTAGTGATTTTTTGTATTTTTAATTTCCGTATTAGTAGACAAGAAAAATGGACAAAAAAATTACCATTTCATTCAATACATGATCCCAAGATGTTTTTTGTCTTAGAGGGGCCTTGTGTTGCTTTATTTGCCAAAAAGACCATTTATTTTTGGATTTTAACTGGCCTATCCTTTGAAAAACTCTCAAAGTGACGAGTTCTTCTAAAGCAAACTAAAAAGGAATATGGTTCAAAATGATAGATTAGTATAAAATGATGGGCTAAACTAAAAGATGTGAAAAACTTACCTTGTGGGATCTATCGCTTTTGAGTTTAGAAGATAAGCTTATTGAATCGACAGCAGATTGTTCGTCAAATCTAATCTCCATTCCATGGTTAATTAAATCGTTCAATCTTGAAAAGGCAACTAGGCGATCATGAGTAGGATTATTACTATCAATTATATATTCAGCTATTGATTGTTTATAATGTGATTCATTAGAGTGAGAATCGGCTGTTTCAAGATATGGACTTCTGTTAGTAATAGTTTCAATGGTTTGGTTGTTGTGGTTTGGGGTTTCAATGGAGTTATCTCGTGTAGAATCTACATCTAAAAATTATTTTATCAGAAACCAGATGATAGAATAAAATGTGTTTGTTGAAGTTAATAGAATATTGTTCATTACCAATAACTGTTGTTGTTGAAGAGCTGGGGTTATCGTTTGCAATTGTATTTGTTGACACTTTATCGTTATTTGGCAGGTTGCTTTGAATATCCTATTAAATTTTAAAGACAGTTGGGACATTTGAATTGAAATTAGATGTAAGAAGGAAAAAGTGGATCGAATAGCTACTTTTGGATGATAATTAAATAAAGTCAAAACCTCGTTTTCCAGCTCTGGGGTTGTTTTGCGCTGAGTATGAGATACTGGGATGTTGTTTATAAAATCTGAATTGAAAAATTCGAGGGAAGATTTTTTATTATTTATGATTGTGGTCCAGTTTTTAATTTTCATTTGTAATTCATCCCTGGAAATTTCAAGTTGTCTAAAAGTGAAATGATGTTGGTAAAATGGAAACAAAAGTATGAATGATATTGGGATGTAGAATGTATTTACTTTATCCTTGTGTTGAGCAAATCTTTTATTTCTGTTTCAAGCTATAATGAAAGTGAGATTAAAACAGGATGTAAATATTATGGGGGCATGGGGAGGGATATTACCATATGATCAGGAGAGCATTGATTTTGCATTTTATAAAAGAGGATTAGGAATCGAAAAGTTTGTTTTTGGAAAAGAAAGAAAAAGAGGAAAATAATTTTTTAGCAAAAAGAATTTTGAGTCAGCTTTTGGATTTTTTTTAAAGTGTAATCTAAAGAACTACTGAATTTAACAAGATATACTTTATTAGGGGATTATTGTAAGAAAACGGAAAATACGTGTGATGGAATCTTTACAAATAAGTTGGATGGAATTTATGCTGGCCAAGCAAACAAAGTGAGTTTTTTTTGGGAGAATAGCTATTTTCTAGATTTCTTGGTGGGGTTTTTTTTATTTTCCTTGAGAGCATCTGTAGCAACGCTTTTAAGGACAGTGAGTTTTCCTACAGCGTTTGCTTTTACAGCCATAGACATTTCTAGGGATTTTGTGGTACTAGCACCCAGTTTTCTGTCGAGTTTGGCTTGTTTGATAAGAGATTCTTTTTTAGGTTTTATAGTGAATTTTCCTATTTTGTTCTTAACAGGGCCACTACTCCTGACTTTAGACTTTGTAGAGGCCTTTGATTTCGTTTTGATTTTGCTTCCTTGAACCATTGAAAAACAACTACTAAAACAACTACTAAAAAAACTTCTATTAAAAAGTTTTATTCTTACTTTTTATTGGATATTTGTCCTTTACGCTAATTGGCTGGACAGTTATTACTTTTTTTCAAAATTATCAAAATAGGCAAATAAGAACCATCAAGTTGCAAAATAAAACAAAAGTGATTTTTGTTTATAATGCAAGACTTTTATGCATTTTTGCATTTTGATGTAATTATTTCTAGAACTTTTTTCACTATGTTTACCTCTATTCTCTCCAAATCTTTATTTCAACTATTATTATTTTTACTGAATTGTACAATAAAAACAAAACCCGCTAAAAAATGTCTAAGGATACCAAGGATAAGCTACGAAGGCTTATGGACAATCTCAAAATCCACGAAAGTGAACAAAGTCATTCAAAAGATTACTCAAATTCTGAAAACCCAGAAAAAGCTTTGCCTGATACCCATTCCATAAGAAATATTAATAAACCCCCACAAATAAAAACCAGCTTTTCTCACAAACAAAACAACCAACACATCATACAAAATAACTTGACCTCCCTTCACACCCCTTTTAACAACAACGATATTCACCAAATATTACCAACATCTGGGGATTCACTACAAAATACACATATTTCCAAAAACACCCTCTCTTCTGCTGATTCTCCAAATCAATCCGCTTCACCAAAAATACCCATAAAAAGTTACCCCCCCTCCCCCCAAAACTTAAACTTTCTTCAACCAGAAAGTGCAAGAGATTTTGAACCACACCCAATCAATCAAAATTATAGCCCAGAGTTTCGAAATACGTTTGTTGATAAAGCCCTTATTGATGTTTACAAAGTTATTTTAGCAAGCAACATTTTTGATTCCTCTTTGGCAAACACGATATGTATACCCAGCATACTAATGGAGAGTGAATACGAAGATCAACATAACGGAGATTTACCTCTATCTTTTGAAAATGCTTACCAGAATTTAAATGTCATAGATCAAATCAAAACAGACAAAAGTTCAAACACAAAAATCAATAAGATACCAACAGGAAATCCAAATAAGAGTTTAGATTACACAAGAGAATACAATAGAAAGTATAGGCAATTTACTTTGGATGGATTTGGAAATCTAACTCTTGATAGAAACAAAAAACTCGTAGAACCGACACCTTTAATTGAAGATTCTTTCCCTAAAATTTGTAAAACTAAAAATGCCAAATTTAAAGAGGGAATAAACATTTTCAACTTTGGAAAGGATAAGCTGGACAAATATTCGAAAAACAAAGTTAGCTTTGAGATCAAATCATCAATCCTCTTGGATAAAATTTCCTCAATCTTGAACTCTGTAGATATTCATGAAATTCATGATACACACATGGAAAAAGTTGGTGTCAACACATATGAACCCAATTTTGATCTAGAATTTGAATTTCTTAATAACTACGTCAGAACTCAACAAACAACCTTTCCTACGAAAGCTGGTGAATGTGCTTTTTCTTGTGTCTTACTAATAATCAAGCATTGCCATCACAATAGTATGTTAATGGAAAAACTATTTAGATTAACCCGCACGCTCGAAAAAATCACACCTCTAAATATCAAAATCCATTACAAACTTATTTTGACAAGATTTTACTATTGGACCGTTATGAATGAAAACTGTCCTGAAAAAATGGCTTGGGATACTGAATTTGAATTATTGAATCCTTCTTTCGAGGAAATGCTTGATGCCCATTTTTCTGAAAACGAAAACAATACCGCCGAAATCAGAAATATATTTCACCAAATAATTGTCTTCCACTTGAAGAGTATATCTTTGGGATCAAAATTCAAACAAAAAATCACCAATAGAAATCGTATTAGCAGAAAGGATACAAAAATTTCCCAGGGTATCTATAAACCATCTAGCAAAAAATTCCTATTCCCAGAAAATAAAATGGGAAATATACAATCAGCCCCAAACCGAAAGAAACTCAATCAAAAGTCAAACATTTTGAATGAATTTGAAAACTTATATTTTAAAAAGTTGAAATCAAGTCTTGGAAATAGTTTTACAGAAGAAAGTGCTGCAAACTATCACCAATTTAAGAAACCATTTATACTGGTAGATTCATGTCTAGACTTCTTATTATCAAGAAATTCAGACTGGAAGGCTAAATATGTCATGGAGAATTTACTAAAAAGATATTTAAACAAGTCCTCCGAATTCAAAAACATAATAGACCCTGATCTCTTCTATAAAAAATGTCTCAAATATCTAACAAAACCAAATATTCTCAGCTTATCGACAAAAGAATGCATACTAGAAATATACGCTAACATATTGAAAAAATCGGATGAATTCAATTCTATAGAAGCAGTGGTAAACCCAGAAACTGGATCAATTAACATTGAATACATTCTCTTTGTAATATTACTAGTATCTGATAGAGACTGTGAAATTTTGTACAAATTTAACAACTCTTTTTATTGTGTTTTGGTTGAAGACTTTTGCCGCATCATAAACGATTTGGAAAAAAACAATATTCTCGAAGAAACTATGGTTTTGTTTTTTTCCAAAATAAGTCCTCCAGAACTTCTGAAATTACTTTCAAACTTGTTTATCACCATACTTGAAAAAATCCCATATAGTAATCTCCATCGCGCTATTGGTCTTATTGCCACAAAATGTATAAAACCGATCTTTAAACTAATTGTAAATGACTATTCAAACAAAGCCAGCTCTGAAAAAAGGACACTCCAAACTTTCCAAGTCATTTCAAGTATCACTAATTTTTCAAATTCTAAACCGATAAAAAAACTATTTATGGAGTTAGCACTATCAAATGATCCAGATGAAGTAATGGAACTTGTTGCATTGTTGGAAGAAATTGGAAAAATTGGAAACCGTGGAAAGATTCTTATTGCTAAAAAGACCTTAGATAACAATCAGCATAAAAACACCTCTGAAAACCCCAATCTTCGTTTCTCTGAAAACTTTTTTCAGAGAAACATAAACGCCAAATTTAAATCAACTATTTTTCTTTTAGAACAGAGTGTTGGAAGTATGCCATTTAGAGGAAGCATATTAACGAATTCTGCCCCAATCTTTGATAAAAGCTTACTAACGGGTTGGGGATATTGGATTGAATATAAAACTATTCTTGCATATATAGCTACTACTTCGAAATTCAGTGACCAAGCTTCTTTATCAAAAGGTATAACAAATATGAAAGAATTTAATAGTATTGGAACAATTACTTTGGGACAAGTTGTTATTTTATCTCAAACTATAGCAGCAATAAGAGGTTTTAAAAATACCATCAAGTTTCAGGGATTTACAAAAATCTACTGTCCAAAGGATGCGATTTGTGAAACTATCTCAAATCTTTTTAATGAAATAGCTATTTTTTATGATAAAAATCGAAAGAACTCGAAAATCAATATGTTGGAGTTACACAAACTTTTAATCAATGCTCTTCTTACAGAGATCTCATCTGGCTTCAATATACCAAAAAATTCACAAACCAAAAAAGTCGTTAAGTATGCTTTGAAAGATTTAAAAGAAATCAATGAAAAGTATGATCTACGTGCAGCAACCACTCTTAATTTCTTTGTGGATAATACTAGGTATAATCTTAGCAGTTTGGTTGAATTGATAAAGAAAAAAATGGTGGAATATAGCAAAGACAAATTCTGTCATACTGACATTATCAGAAGGGCCTATTCTATCCTCCATTTTAACCCAAAGCCTCCTTTTGTTATCTCTAATCGATTTACCAACCCCATTGAATGGCTTTTGTATGTGGGTCCTATACAATCTATGTACTTGGAAAATGCTGATATGTTGAGTAAAAAATTTGAAGGCAGTAAAATTGTGAAACCTGGAAATTCAAAAAAACAGTTTTCAGGAGCCATAAATGTCTCCATGATTTGTGATTTTTTGATACGTACCAACTTGAAACTTTTGACATCTTATTTCAAAGAAATATCAAAACTAAAACTGAAAGAAGTAATTTTCCCTATCTGCATTGATCAAATTTCGAAATCCTATGATACAGAATCTTTGATCCGTTCGGCTTTCCTTTTATTCTACTTTGAATCGGTTGGACAGGAAATGATCGAACCTTTGGTTTTATCGTATCATTCAAGGGGAGAAATTGATAAGCTTATAAGTGTATGTAATACCATTGTAATGAATTCTGGTTCATTTCATTCATTATTCAATAAGCTAGCCAGTAGGGAAACAGTTGATCTATTCGTCTTTGAAAGATTACACGCTCAAAACGAAATCTTTAAAGCCTATCCAAATACATCTCGTCGTGCATATGGTACAAATATCTTTAATAAGATTAATGATGATATCCTCATACACTTTGATATTTCTGAAAGAGAAAAGTTAAAATTCTTGAGGATGATAAACGAAGCTAAATCAAAAGATATAAAGACAATAGACGAGAAGGTATATGAAAAGAAAGTTAAAAACTTTGAAATTTCTATAACTAAGAGCTCGATTTCAAAAGTTCTGGAAGTAGACGAGTATTATAATCCAAAATATTATAACTTGAACAAGGAAAACAAAAACTCAAAATGCGAAGAAAAACTCTATTTCCCTGCTGTTATTTTTCAATCAATCTTTACCTTGAGGGATTCTATTAACTCCAAAAAAACTCCACACCAAAACGAAGATAGTTATCTGAGTCAAGATTTGGAAGTTTCGGCAATACTGGGAAAATTCAACAATTTTAGAGCGCTTGTTATAAAATATGTACCTGATTTGATGTTTCATATGTATAAAAAATTCAGAGATATTGGACCTGAAACAAAAGTTTTGGCAGTTTCAAAAATTATATCCGATTATAATATATGTGGATATGAGTTTGGTTATCATCTATTCCATGAAATTATCCCAAACATTGGTTGTTTTCCAGATTTCAAAACTGTTTCATCTGGAAAAATAGATATTAGAGGATTATTCCAACCATTTTCAGAATATCCCCTTTTATATTATATTATCCAAATCAACAAAATATGCGCAGACGATAATTCAAAAAGCTTGATAAACAAAGTATTTCCAACTCAAGAAGCTGGTAAGAATCAGAAGTATAAATGGGCAGACGATTCTAGTAAAAAAGAACTTGACTTAGTTCCAGCGGGCTTAAGACAGCTAGAAAATGCGATTTTGACATTTACTTCAAATGGTGTGGTACTGGATAATAACTACCGTGATGATATTATGAACAAAGAGGATGCTGCTTTATTTTGGTGGTTTATAAGTCGCTATGTTCGAGTGCTGTTAGCAACCTTATTGCTAAAATCAACAAAAGAAATGAATCCTGTTATATTAAAAACCATTACATCCAATCAGCCAGACTTTTTTTTTTTAAATTTCAAGAAAAAAATTATTCAAGTGTTGGATGATTCTGGAAGAGCTTCAATGGGAATAAAAATTAATGATCTTGAACCAGAAACCGTTTTTTACATTGATTATTTCTATTATACAGGATCTGAACATTTGTATGGAATAATCCCAACAACTTTTTCTAAAACTGAAAAAAGAAACTATTTACCTGGACTCAATGGCTACTTTATAGAAATGTTTTGTAACATGGATTATCTCACATACTATTTATGTTTAATCAATGCCAGGGTAAAACTGAATTTCTATAAAGAACGTTCGCTGCATGTCTCCAATTTTTTTTCATCTGGTTTCTCGCTTTCTAAAGCTATAGTGGATGTTGGAATTGTTCTTTTGAGACATCACTTATTTCAACCCGAAATGGTTGAGGAAGCATCTCTCATCTATTGCATGATGGCTACAAGATACAAGATACAAATTTTTTTGAGTAAGGAATATTTCACGATATGCCCATTGTTGTTTAGAGTCTTTTGCGAATCTGAAATACTTATTGGTAAACTAAAAGGTGGATTGGTTCTTCCAAAAATATTCGAAACAAACAGGAAGATGCTCTACAAAAACAAAAAAAACATAATTTTTCTTTTCTCCTATTTTCTTCGTGAAACTGGACTGAGCTTTGTTTATCAAATGTTTTCTTCAATAACTCCAATAGTTATTTACAGCAAAGAAGAGTGTCCACATTTATATGATACAATCAAAAACTGCTTTTATGAACTTGTTTCTTCACTATGCGAACTAAATATAAATGGAAACGAAAGTTTGGCAAGGCTGATAATTAGCTCAATTGATAGATTTAATACAGATTCTCTACGGTTTGACATTAATTACCCAAATGGTTCGCTCTTTCATTTGATCAATAGCATAAACATTGACATTTTAAAAAAGTTCAGTAAAGGAAATCCAATACAGCTAAAGGACATAGTCGGATTTAAACCAATATTGGCTTT
>MBFT01000010.1:160356-170654 GCA_003086725.1 Furculomyces boomerangus | reverse complement strand
GCAAACTTGATTTAGAAGGCCCCGAAAAAGCTACTTCAAATAACATAATATCTTCAGAAAAGCTAGACGCAATTCAAAACAACAAGCGTTTGAACTTTTCCCAAGTAGAACTAATATCACTTATTACAACTGTTATTTTTTCAAACAAAAACAGCAAAGGAAAAATGGAGCAAATATCCTTGTTAAGCGAGATTACTCCAAATCTACTTCAAGACAAGCGAATTATAGAAAAGGATCTCATAGCTGCATTTGATGTTTTGTTACATGTGGCTGTTAAAACAGAAAGTACAAAAATTATTATTAGCTCACTTTTAGGGACTTTGAATAGTAGCGTACAGCAAGACGACCTGAACAAAATTAAGAAACATTCAGTTAAAGGTTTCAAAAAAAAGGAGATAAAAAATTTTATTGTTCTTTTAGAAACTCCTATCAACTATAAGCCAACATTTTTTTGCATGGTTATAGAAATCATGTATAAATATGTCAAAAATGGTGGAAAAGTAAGAGTAAGAATGCAACAAAATCTGTTTTTTCTTGTCTGCCACGAAATATTATATCAAAAATCAACTCAAAAACGGGTATCTTTAAATGTAATTTTACGACTTCTTGAAGAATTATTTTTAAAAGCTCAATCAGCTGCAGAAATACAAACATACTTTAGAATATTGCTTAAAATAATAATCCTACTCTTAAATAACGCACTTTTCAGCTCATTTGGAATGGTTTTGGATGGTATAACCCACTTGTTTTTAACAAAAAACATTCCAAATCGTTATATCATTAATCCAAGCTTGATAGATATTTCAAAAAGACTCTTTATACTCTCGACAAAACTTACTGGAAGCATAAAAAAGTATTCTAACACTAAATCAAAAGCTGTAGCGAGCTTCATTAAGGGTTTAAATGCATCAGCTTCAGATCTATTATATCAGATAGTGATGGATGACGGTTTACTGTTTTTTGTAAAATCTACACTTAGCAAAAATGGGTACGCAGAACTAGCAAGTAAAGTTAGCTCTGATGTCATATACAATGATCTTGATTCAAGCGAGGAAGAACTATCTGATCATGAAGAGAAAAATGAAAACTTAAATGAAGTTTTAGACTCGAGCTATTTTGGTCTGAAAGCATTTAAATATAAAAACGAACTTGTTGATATATTATCAACGATATCTCTGAACTCTCTGGAAAAAAGAAACTATTTCCTCAATGATAATGGATCTATCAAAAATTTTAGTCAGTATTGGTCCCAAATCTTTGGGATTATGAACCACCCATTAAAACAAAACCAAATAGTTGTAAACTTTGACTTACTTCCAACAAACGCTATTATACCAACTCTAGCAGAAATGGATCAAAAAATCTACAACTTTTCTGATAAAGCTCTTAAAATGGGGTTTGATATAACCAAATTACAAGATTTCTGTATTCAAAATGATGATAGTTACACATTTAACTTTTTGAATAATGAAGGCTTTAATTGGATTGGAAATGCGTTCCTGACACTAAAATCGTTTTTAATAAGTATCAACCAAACTTGTGGAGGCCCTGAATCAAAATATGCATACCAATGTCATTATTTCTCTGATGGATGCGATAAATGTGAAAGAAATAGGCTCAGCTTGATTTCATTAGCCATAGACTACTCTATTTCTTTATTTAGATACACGTTTCCAATCATGGAAGAATTTGATACTCATTCCGATTATGAAAATCTTTTTGGAGATGTAGACGCCAAAAACGAATATACAAATAATTTTGAATCAAACGTTCTTACTAACATTTCAAGGGAATTTCTGATACTCTCAAAGATGATGGATCATAACTGCTATTGTGTATTCAATGCTAAAGAATCTTTAAATGATAAGGATTCCAAAAAAAAATACCATTTTTCCAAGGAAACTAGAGACTTGATAGATAATTTGAATGTAGTACCCAGTGTATCAAATCTCAGGAACAAACTTTCAAAAATTAAAATCAAACTTCATTCTTTGTCCTCCTATAAAGATGAATCAATCAGTATTCTGGATTTGGAAGACTATTCAGATCACCCCTCAAAGATAGATGCTTTAAACTACGAGAACCCTAGTTTTATTTACGAAAAAAAGTATAATCCGATACTAAATTCTTTTGGAACTGGAATATTTTTGCTAGGAGATGGGCTGGATATACCATTTAAGCCACTGGATTACACATTGTGGTGTTTTTTAGAATTTGTTGCTGTTTATCTACCAAACTCTGATCTTCAGAAATTGTTCAAAGTGCTAAAAGAAGAAATGATACTTCATCTAAACCGAGTTCGTGGTTTTATCCAGATCGTTGAGTTTTGTGAAAGCCTTGAGGTTTTGGAACTAACGCTTCTTGACTCTAAAGTTCGAAGTAACGAAATGGAAAAAATTAGACTAAATGAACTTGAGCAAAATATTGACAATCTTTGTTTGGATAAAGAATACTTGGATATTCTTGGTAAAAACAACATGTTTGGTTTATTAGATAAAGGTAGCACTAAATTACCTAAATCAGCTCCTTTCAAAAACAAAAAAGGTATTTATGGAGCTATTTCTAAAAAGTTAAGTCAAGATCAGCAATCAGAATCAACTAAAGACCAACCTTCAAAAATGAGACAGCTGAGTGGTGTATTGAAAAGGGGCTATGGTTCATTTTTCGGCTCTGTGGGATCAGGGTCTAATTTAGCTGATAACAAACAGTATAATCGGAGCGCTAGTGAATGTATTACAAAATTTTATGACCAGCGAAACTCGAATTCGTCAGCTATCTCATCACCAAACATATGTTTTGATGAAGCTCCTAGTTTGGTTAAAAGCAAAAAAAGTTTGTTTGGAACACAAAAAAACAAGTCAGAAAAACTGTTACATCGGGAGAACAAACATAAATCATTATATTCTAAGGGTAACAAATATTCGTTGACACCAAAAGGAGGGTTTATTGAAGGCGAAAAGAGGCAAAGCAATTTGCTTACAAAAGAAACGCTTCCTTATAAACAGTCAATAATACCTGAAATCAGAATAACAGATAGTATTAATGTTCCAAAAATAGAAATAACTAATTATGAACCTGGTTATTCAGATGAAAACGAAAATGATGTTCCGTCGAAAGATGATATTTGTGATTTTGG
Organism: Furculomyces boomerangus; assembly: GCA_003086725.1. Classification (NCBI taxonomy): domain Eukaryota; kingdom Fungi; phylum Kickxellomycota; class Harpellomycetes; order Harpellales; family Harpellaceae; genus Furculomyces; species Furculomyces boomerangus. Next base: position 167,518 of record MBFT01000010.1, on the reverse strand, counting down.
AGAAAACAACGATTTATATAAAAAACAAGAAAAGCATTTTGATGAATCTAACCCTGAAATACATGAGAATGGAACGCGCTTTAATACTGGATCTAAAAGTTTTGATGAACAGGAATTTCATGAGAATTCTCTAAAAGAAAATGATGCTAAACTTGATGAAAACGATTACAGTTCTGTTAGCAACAATAAATATGACAAAGTAGATGACACTGTATTAGAATTTTATGTTACCCAACCAGAAGATACTGTAGATATAAATGAGATAGAAGGAAGGGAAAGTTTTAGTAGAGACAGAACCTGTAGTAAATATTTTAAAAAGTACAAACATCTTGATTTTAAAATCAAAACCAAAGCTCAGAAAAGGAATCTTGTTAAATCTAAAAACAGAAATACTTTTGCTTTAGAAAACCTAGGTACAAACTTTAAAGAAAAGACATTTGCTATAACAAGGCGTTCATCAATATCTGATATGAAAAAAAGAGCGGATAGATGGACGGAAGAAGGATTATTCTGCTATGATGAAAGTTATCTAAAGAACAAAAACCAATCTTGTTTGAAGAAAAATGGACAGTCATTGTTGGATATTTATGATCAGGCTGAAGTTTCAAATTATGGCGTTTATGGATTTGACTATGATCCCAAGATACCTAGGACTTATTTGGATATCGTAGAGATCCCAAGATATGCGTTTAAGATTACAGAAAGTGACTATAATGATATAAAAAAGAGTGAAACTGATTTCTATAAGAGTAATTTACTTGAAAAACAGCTTGTTGAGCAGTCGAAATTGAGAGCTAGTCCAAGCATGGTTAGCTTTTCATCTTTGGAAAACTACTCTTTAGGAACAAATGACGCTGAAAACGTTGATAATGATAGAAACAGTATAGCCTCTATAAAAAAATCGGGTAAAAAAGGAATGAGAATATCTGGTTTAAGTTTTAAAAGTGGTATACTTGGAGGAAAACAAACTGATGAGAATCAAAAAACAGGGTTTTTTCTTAATAAAATAAGAAAACTTACAAACATATTTGATTCTGAAGGCTTATCGGAAATTGAGAACCTAGAAACAATTTCCAAAAGTAGTAGGAATAGTAGCTTAACAGATGAAGAATATTCAATAGAATCTGAACCACAAACTTTAAATAAGACCGATGGAAGTAACAAGAAAGACTATCTGAAAAATCCGACCTTGGAAACTAACGAGCATAGCTCATGGGAAAACATTATTAGGAAAAGCATTGTTTTGATTAAAAATTCTCGGTTTGGCTCTAGCAAATCCAAAATTGATACTCATGCCAAAGAAGATGATGATCAACATCCTTATCTATATGTACAAATGGATAAAAATATGTTTATAGACATGATAAGGGCAATGAGAGTTGTAAAATCTGTACTTGACAGGGATACTATTTGTGGTGAGGAAAATTCTTCAGAAAATCAAGGAAAAGAATCTATTTGTGATCGAGATGGTGTTTCAGAACACCAACATTCCTCAAAACATTCGTCTTTAAAAACGTTGCAACCTAATGCAGCCTTCAGGAGGGATTTTTGTGAACCCGAGAATTTGAGTGAAGACAGCCAATCTCTGTATTCTGATATCTCAGCCACAAGTCACTCGGCAGCTTTGAAAGCTTATATTAGATCAAACAGCATATCATCTTTTGGAACTTGGGGGAGAGATACTATTTCTACTTTGAATGAAGAGGATAATATGTTGGAAATGGATCAGGTCAAGCAAGATAGATCAGAGCTAAGATTGTTCTCGAAGTTTGTAACCAGATTTATGATTGAAAAGAAAAACATGGCAAAATCTGCCGCTACTTGAGTTTGAAGTTGTGAAATTATAAGAGTATTAACTTTTGATTCCTTTTGAGATACCAAATTTTCTTTTTGTATAAAAATAGTTATAAGAAGTTAATAATATTAATTTTGTAAACGAAGTTTTTGGTATAAAACTAGTATTGATAAAAATTTGAGGATAATATGTATCCAAAACGATAATTATGTCGTCTTACAAAATGAAAACAAATAAACATTTCTAAATCATTCCTATATATTATACAGAATCTGCACGATATTGGCCAATAACTATGGCGTGATCACGTTCATAAGGTTCAAGAGTAAGCTGTTCTTTAGGTTTGATTTTTTCGCTTTGTAGTTTCTTGATTTCGCTGGCAAATACAACAGAAGCAGCAACAGTGGAGTCGATACAGTTGGCTTTGATTGAGATTACAACATAACCTCCATTACGTAGGAAAGAGTGAGCATTGAGGGCAACAATTCTGGCTTGATCTGGTTGAGCAACATCAGCAAAGATTACATCGACCATAGGTACTAGCATTCTATATTTCATTGGGTATCTTGCATCTTCAACAATTGGAACAACGTTTGTTCTCTTCTTGGCCATGTTGATTAAATCACGGCCAGATCTGTGGGAGAATTCAACAGCATATACAGCACCAGATGGTCCAACAACATCAGCAACGTGTGAAACGGAAGTACCAGAAGCAGCACCAAGATATAGAACTTTCTTACCGGGGGAAATGTGGATATTATCTAAACCACCCAAAACACCAGCAGCAATCTTGGATCTGAAAGGATTCCATACACGATATTCTGTCTTAATACCATCAGCACCCTCGACTGAAATACGTTTTTCTCCGTAAACAGATTCACCAGGAACAAGATTTTTGGTAACCAAAAGATCTTCTTTACCTTTGGCAATAAAGATTCCTTCATGTCTATGTGGTTCAATGACAACTCTAGCACCACCTTTAGCACCAACTCCACCACCTAAAAATCACAAAAAAGTTTAGATAAAGAACCATTTAGAATTTGGAACCAAGTAATATGAATACGAGTATTACCTCCACGTCCTCCTCTACTACCACCACGTCCTCCACCGCGACCACCAAATCCACCACGTCCTCCACCGCGACCGCCAAAACCACCACGTCCTCCGCCACGACCACCTCTGTCACCACCGAAACCACCACGTCCTCCACCTCTACCTCCTCTATCACCACCGAAGCCTCCGCGCCCTCCACCACGACCTCCTCTATCACCACCAAAACCCCCGCGCCCTCCACCACGTCCGCCAAAACCACCGCGTCCTCCACCGCGACCACCTCTGTCACCGCCAAAACCTCCGCGTCCTCCTGAAAAACCACCACGTTCTAGTAATTAAGAAGATAAGTTAGCAAGAAGTAAGCTTGAACAAAAAAGAACATACCGTAGGCCATTATGTATTTAGAATCAGAATTTATTTTTTTGAAAAAGAATTGAAATGAGAATTCAAAAAGGAAAACGGAAAAGTGAGAGCTTGTATAGTTGTGAAATCAAAGCAAATCGAAAAAATTTTCAACTTCCCAAAATAGAGAAAATTTTTGCTTTCTTTATAAAAATATCTAGCCCAATAACAACTCTTTAAAATAATTTAATCAGGACAACCAATGATTAAAAAAATAAAAATAAAATATTTTTATTGGCTCACAAAAATAAATCTTGGCCAATTACAAAGAGTATTTATTTATTCTTAGATGATTCGTTACAAAATGAATCTATACATTGATTGGACAAATTTTTTAAGAATGAATCAAATTTATTTTATCAGAAATTGAACTCTTTTTAGTTTTTCTTTTGAATATTAAATATGTTGGAACCAAGAAACTTTGGACTATAGATTATTTTTCCTCATACAACTTTTAAATCCTATTAACGTAAATCGTTTTTCATTTGCATTCTGTAATGCGACTTGTGTTTTTTTATTATTTTTAAACTAAACCTGTGTCTATATTTACCAAATCAAAAGTATTTTCATTCATGTTTTCCCTCGCTTTTCTAATGCCACATTTCCCAAAGAGAGGTTTCTCAATAGCTATTGGTAAAATATTTTAACTTGACGCTAGATGACAAAAATTGTATTTCTTGGTTCATGAAGTACAGTACCAAACTTTTAGAAAGTTGCACTATTATACATATCCAATCAAAAAAGTGTGACTGGAAGTTGCAAACTACCCATCCTTGTGATAGTCAATGATATTTTTCTAAAGAAAATTAGTATAAATATCTTGTCTTGTCCCTAAAGGAAAAACAACAAGTCCCACTCTGTTATCAAATCCTTTTATAAATAACTATACATTTTTGTGCTAAACCGAAGTCTTTGAATTACTTTAAAACTAAATATCACACACTTTCACCCCAATATTCGATAATAAAATGAATTTGATTCTTGGTTCACTTTTATTTCACTTTGTCATTCAAGTCGTGCTCATTTATGGACTTGAAACCCCCAAAATTCCAAATATAAACAACCTAGCTGAAAACACAGAAAATGCCAGTAAACAATACAACAAAAGAATAGTAAATGGTATCGATGCTGATATTTCCAAATATTCATCAGCAGCTTCCGTATTCATTATGGTTGAAAATCTCAAAAATCTGTGGAGGCACTTTTATATCCAAAAATGTTGTTTTAACTACCGTTCATTGTCTTTACAGTGCAAAAACTCGTTGAGCATTAGAAGAAAATTTAACTGTTAGTGGTGGTACAAATATCTCTGTTCTAGAAAGTGATTATGATTACGATGTTAAAAAAACATTGATTGATCCTTCATACAATCCAGATACTCGTTCTAATGATATAGGGTTGATATTTTTAAAGGATGTTAAATTAAACCTTTTAATCACTTTTGCAAAAATATACAACATTCCAATAACAGACGCAACTCCAGTAGAAGCTGCTGGTTTGGGATTGACGAGTAATGACCCAGATGCAACTGTATCTAATGTCTTAAAGGCTGTTCCAATTTATGTTTCTTCATCAAAAACTTGTAATGATAACTATAAACCTTGGCAATCTAACAGTGGCAATATCATTTGTACAATACAACAGAAGGGTCAAAGCGCTTGTGTCGGTGGTTCAGGTGGTCCTCTATATTTTACAGGGCATTCAAGTAAACCCATTGTTGGTATTACTGTTTTGGAACATATCTACAGGCTTTGTTGGCTCAAATTGTGGTATTTCTGGACATACTGCGTATTATACTAATGCACAAAGCCATATTGACTAGATTTCAAAAGAAAACCTTATCCGTAAAACAGATTTGGTTTTTAATACTAAAAAAATGTTAATTGAATTTTGAAAGCACATCAGAAACCCAATTTCATTGAAAACTAGAATCCAAGTACTAAAATCAACTTTCTGTATCGCTACATATAAATATTTTTTTTTCTTTAGAGTTCTCGTACTTGAATTGGTTTTCCTGGTGGGTTTAGTTTGCGACTTTTTTTTTATTGAATTTTGCTTTTAGTCTACCAAAAATACAAAATATGTTTGTGTTTTTAAATAAAAAATGGATTTTTATCTGTTTGAAATTTTTAAAAGAGAGAATAACTGTTTTCTCTACATTTCTAAACGTTTTATTATTGGATTATTCATATTTTTCAAAAAAATTCATTGATTTTATTGGAAACAAAAATTTTATTGTAGCCAATAGTTATCAACAATAAAAGAAAAGTTTAGGAAAAACGGTTAATAAACATTTTGTATTACACCTTTGTTATATCAAACTATCTCCTAACAAGTACAACTATATTGTAATAATTCTTTCTAAAATTTTTGGATTTTCTTTTGATTCAATAAATTTGCTGAAGTAATTTTGGGTTTGTGAGAATTTTGGATGATATGTTTTTATTCAAGAGCAGAGTTAGTACAATCATACAGATTTCTTAATTCCGAAATACAAATTTCTGGATTGGTTTGGTTCGATTTTACACAATTCTCATACTTTTTGACATGTTCTTGACATTTATTTCGTGCTTCAATCAATTTACTAGAACTGAATACTAATTATTAGAATTCAAATAATATTCAAGACTTACAATTTCTCGGAGCATTTAGACAGTAAAATCTCTAGATCGCTGCATTTTATTTTCCAATCGTTTGGATTTGAATCTACACAGCTAGTATATTTATGGATTTCCGAACCGCAATTTTTAGAAACCTGTTCCAGAATCGATTCCATCTTGTTAATTTAAATTAAAGATTTGTAAAGGTAAAATCCTTGAAATCAAGAATTTTTTCGAAAGCTTACAAAATACCCGAATTCTTGTAACCAATCAATTTATAAGTTCGATTACATTTTCTTTTGGGTAATTTTTATACAAGCAATCAAGATTCGACTTTTATTTTTTTTTTGGAAAAAGTTTTGTAAACTTGATATTTTTTCCTTTGAAAAGGAAATGCTTTCGGTTTTTACAAGGTTTATAAGGAAATTTTTAAAAAAATAAAATATACAAGTTAAGAAAGTAAAGGTCAATGAATTTTCTAGTTTTATTCGGGTTTTAGAGGTTATTCTGAGCTCTTTTTTAGTTTATCTAATCCCTTCTCATCAAAAATTTGCAAATTCCTATTGAAATATTCATTGATATAACCAATATTCGTTCTGGGTACACGTGTTGGTGCACTAGTCACATCAGTGTTTACACCCACTAAGCTTGTGTTCACATGATTGTTATCAATGATATTGTTGCTTTGATTGGGTTTATAGCTGGTTTCTCCTATCTCAACATTTGGTTGGGGTTTAAGTGTTCTATTAATAGGTTTAATTTGTGTTTGATTTGAAAAATCATTGTACTTTTTTTCATAAAACTGATAGGAACCATGATAATTTTGGTGAACATTACTGATACTTTCATTCACTAATCCCATTTGATTATTAATGTTATAAGAACCACAATCAGGAACAGTAGCTAGAAAGTCACTAGCGCCATTACGTGGATATTGGTATTCATCTCTAGCGTTGTTTATGTTAGTGTGACCATATACGGGATCGGAATTCCAAGGCTGGTAATTTACGCTTGGAGAAAAATTATAATTTTCATCTTGAAACCTTGTATTACTACTGGAATTGGAATAGGTATTAGAGACACTTGATTCTGGATAAAAAGTAGTGTGTGTAATTTTGTGCCTCTGTAGTGGATCATTTACAAGATCAAGCCTTTTTTTGTGATGGCTACTATTATAAAGCTCTATATTTCTCTTATAATCTTTGGCATCTTCAAGTTGATAATTGGTTGGATTAAGGTTATTTTCGGACAATGACCAAGGAATAGTTGAATAGGCCTTTTTATATTCGTATTTGACACTATTTGTATTAAA
>MBFT01000010.1:141173-152147 GCA_003086725.1 Furculomyces boomerangus | reverse complement strand
GATATTCTGTTTAATAATGTTCAGCATTTAATATTCCAACCATGTAAACACGAATTGTTGGTTTTGCTTCACTTTCATTTGAAGAATCCTATTATGGTTGGGAAAAAGAAGATTCATGATATTCAGTTTTTCAGAGAGGCTACAGATGCATCATTTGATGAAACTGGAAATCGTAAACGTAGATATCGTTATGGAGATGAAGATGAATTGGAGGCTGAACAAGAGGAAAGAATAAGGAGAGATAGGCTTGATAAGGAATTTAAATCATTTGCAGAGAAAATATCAGTGGAGGTAAGTAAAAGTGGAGTTTTATGGGATTTTAATTATTTTGTTTGATAGAGCAATCATGTAATTGAAATGGATGTTCCATTTTATGAGGCAGGATTCTATGGAGTTCCATTTAGGTCTAGGGTTTTGTTGCAACCTACTGTGGACTGTTTGGTGCATCTGAGTGATACCCCATTTTTTGTAGTGTCAATATCAGAAATCGAACTTGCACATTTGGAGAGAGTTCAGTTTGGTTTGAAGAACTTTGATATTGTTTTAGTTTTTAAGAACTACAAAAAAACTCCAATCCATATTAACACTGTTCCTATGGAGCAGGTGGACGATGTTAAGGAATGGCTTGATTCGGTGAATATTCCATTTACAGAAGGACCAGTGAATTTGAATTGGACTCAGATAATGAAAACGATTAACGAGGACCCAGTGGGATTCTTTGAAGATGGGGGTTGGTCATTTTTGCAGGAGAGTTCAGATGTAAGAATTTAGCAAGAATATAGTGTGAATAATCTGAATAATTGTTGAATGTAGAATGAAACAGGTGACTCTGATAACGAAGAGAGTGAGTTTGAAATTTCAGAAGAAGAGCTCGAAATGGTAAGATACTTTTTAGCTTTGTAAATTAGATAAACCAAAATTTTTATTTTAGTCATCTGAGGCATCTGACGAGTCAGAGTTTGATTCGGAGTCAAGCTCTGGAAGTGATGAGTCAGTTTCGGAAGGAGAAGACTGGGATGAACTGGAAAAGAAGGCAAAGCAATGTAAGTTTAAGGTATGGTGATATGTATTTAGAGTTGTGTGATTATAGATGACGAAAGAAACACAGGAGTTCATCATGAGGAGAACGAGGGTCGCAGCCGTGGGGCGCAACGTGTGAACAGAGGGGGGTCAAGCAAAAGAATGCGCCGCTAATAGTTTAACAATTCGAGGGTTATTTTGTACAAGTTTTATTTTATTTACATAAGTTTCCATTTCTTGGTTATACATTTACCAGAAAATAAATAAATAGGGGAATCTGGGGCTTCTTTTATTTAACTATAAGTGGGAAACAGGTTTACCTTTTTTAATAAAAAAAGTGAAAGAGAAGCTTGTTGGAGGAAAAACAGGTAAAGCAAATGAGAATAAGAGTTTAAAGTTGAGTCATCTATAAAAAGTAACAAAGTGGTGGGAAAAGGATTGTAATTGGTAGGTTGTTTACTGGGGGAGAAAGTGGGTAGTAAAGCCTCAAAATCTCAGTGGAGAGATCAAAGTGTCTTAATTTCTTCATTTCTATTTAATGTGACCCCTTTTCCTCTATCACGACTTTGCATTATACTTTTGTATTTCTATTTTTCTCGTTTTTCATAAACTCTGCATTCTTCCGTATTCTGTATTCTACACTGCTTTCATTCTGCACTTATACAGCTCTCTTAAAACCAGCCCATTTTCATTATCTTTCACCATTTCCTTCTAATCTTTCTGCCAACTTTCCTCCTATAAATCAAAGTATGAGTAGATTTTATCAACGAGGCGAGGTTGCTCTTGACAAAACCGAATCTTTGTACTATCCAAATACCAAAAACATTCCCCCCTTTTCTCACTCTCTTTTGGAAAAATTACCTTTGGATTCCTCAATCGTTCAAAAGCACTCTACCCAAAAACCATTCCATAGCATCACCCCAAAAAGCATCCAGCATCACCATTCTATTATACCTGATAACCACATTTCCATTTCTTCCAACAATAATTACACTGGTACCAAGGAAGCCACCCGCTCAACAACAAAAACCCCAATTTTATTTAACAAGCATACTTCACACTCTTCACCTTCAATTTATTTACCTTTTTTGAATGCCAACTCCGAGTCCATACCAGAATCACAAAAAAGCTTTAAAACAAAAACAATCTCTAAAGGATTGGAAAATCATGTTCCCGCTCCTTCTAATTCTCAATTAGATCCATCCTCAAAAGGCTTTGTTGACATATGGCCCGATCTTAGTTTGCTTTCAATTTCTCAAAACAACAGTAAAATGTCCTTCACAAATAGCCAGGATTTGGAAAACCATCAAAATACGTATTCCCGAAACAATCTAAACTTTTCCATAAAGAGAAATTCCTTCAAAGATGTAAAACCCCCTGTATACAACTGTAATGCCCAACTTCCTTCCGGGCTTCTTGATGATGAAGGACTATTTTTTCAAACCAAAAACTCTTTCCAAGATAAAAAAGTTGATATTACGCTTTTTTCAGATCCACATGATATCTCTATCAACGATGATGTTCTCAATCAACCATCAAATACACGTCAACCCGTAATATTCAAAAATAACACTCATACCCTTGATTCTAATAATAATGATATACCTGTAATACCTGAAAACAAATACAATCTTTACCAAAACCAGAACCGCCAATCAGAAACTCTTTTGAATTTCTCTTCAGATGGTAAAAGTTTCACTTTTGACAATAGTTCGCCACTATACAATATGAAAGGTTCAACTTCTCCAATATCCAACAAGCTTATAAACCCATCCTATAAAAGTTTTAGTGTGTCTCCAGTATCTAACATTGTTTTTAATATTACCAAAGAACTTCCACCTAGTTATAAAACCAATAATCTTGAAAATGTCGGTGCTTACAACTTCAAAAACAAGTCCAATACAAACTCTACTTGGAAACCATTTAAACCTGACCAAAAAACTCAGATCCAGCCTGATTTCAAACCTCAAAAAATGGAAACTGTTGGTAATAGCAACACTCGTGGCAGTTCAAATTCACAAAACAATACCAATAGATATAGCAACAGTTCTTCAGATCAGAGTGTTTATAGTAGCCAAAATTTATCTAAACATAGCTCTGAACTCTCCAACAAAAGCGAAACGGATTCAAATAAGTATATCAATGCTAATCTTGTAGATTTTGAAGGGGAATTTCTTTCAGTGTGCAGAGATCAAAACGGTTGTAGATATCTTCAAAAGAAACTAGAGGAAAACAATTCTGAACAAACGTTGATGATTTTCAATGAAATAAAACATCATTTTTCTTCATTGATGGTGGACCTGTTTGGAAATTATTTTTGTCAAAAATTCATAGAGTGTTGTACAGACAACCAAAGAACGGAAATTGTTGAATTGGTTTCTAAAGAATTGGCAGATATATCTCTAAACATGTATGGTACTCGTGCAGTTCAGAAAATGGTAGAATGTTTGTCGAATGAAACTCAAATTGAATGTATTGCTGAATCTCTTAAGAACAATGTTGTTTTACTAGCAAGAAATCTAAATGGAAACCATGTAATCCAAAAATGTATAACAAGATTCAAACCTAAATACTCACAATTCATCTACGATTCAGTTTCAAAACATTGCTTGGAAGTTGCAACTCACCGTCATGGTTGTTGTGTTTTTCAACGGTGTATTGATCAATCTACCAAACCCCAAAAACAGCAGCTCGTTGAACAAGTAATACAAAATGCACTTGTATTGGTTCAAAATCCTTTTGGAAACTATGTAGTACAGTATGTACTTGATTTGAAGATAGAAGAATACTCAACAAAACTAATTTCTCAGTTTATGAGTTATTTCTTTAGTTTAAGCACTCAGAAATTTTCATCTAATGTAATGGAAAAGTGTATCAAAATGGCAAATCCAAGCATTCGTCGACAATTGGTAGCTCCAATAATAAATACCGAGTCTTTGAATTTGTTAATGAGAGATTCTTATGGTAACTATGTTGTTCAAACAATGCTCGACTATACTGATTCTCATCAAAAAGAAGAATTGGTTAATACGATACGCTTTTTGCTGCCATCTGTACGTCAAACTCCTTATGGAAAACGTATTTTTTGCAAACTCCAACGGGAAGGGGCTATGAATGATCAGATACACCCCTCTGTTGTTAGAAAGGATGAGCCAAGACGTGGTGGTTCTCAAAATATGTTTTCTAATGTTGCACAAACGACTGGGTTTGGTTTCAGGTCACAGTTTCAATCTGCATCGAATATTTGCTCGACCGATAAGAATCCTCATACAGCAGTTTATTCCAAGGAGTATATGGTTAATCCAAATGTACAGCCTCAGCTTTCAAAAGATTCTAATCTTATACAAACAAGTGTTAACAGTGGAGCTTCTACTAATAATGAATCTACCACTGGTTCTTACCATAATAATATCAATCGCCACAACGAAAACCATAATTCTATTCAAAACTCTTCTCAGAGTCCATATGATTATAATTATTACCAAGGATACCCAGATTCCGGGTCAGCAAGTATTAGTGATCGGGATACAAGCGGCAAAGGTATTTCTAACCATTTTCCTGGTCATTTTCAACACCAGGCAAAGTCTCAGAACTCTGGGGACAATTCTTCATTGTTTTGTGCTGATCAGAGGGGTGGCCATTCAGGTTTGAAAACAATGGGTTATTATAATGCTTATGGAGATATTGGACAAAACCATAGTTCAGCTAGTTTGTGTCATTCCAAAGATGGTGGAAATTTGGGGATTGAGAAAGGGAAAAGTGACTATACATCTTCTGACCTCGTTGGTATTGGGTATCCAATGGGAAATGTACTACGTTCACCATCCACACATCTGCGTATAATTGATGGAGACTTGCACAGCAACATGTTTTGGAAATATAATCAGATTAACTGAAACATTAATTTTATTTTGTAAGACATATATTTAAAAGTTCTAGTTTTTAGCTTGTGTATTTTGATGTACAAAATACAATTATTTTATTGGTCGAAAACAATGGCGAATTTTTGTGGCGAGAATGTCAATGTAAATTCTTGTAGATTCTTTCTTTATCTGTGTCCTTTTCTATAAATAGTTTATACCATTAGAAATATTTTTATTGAAATACCTGTATCATATTACATTTCATTCATATTCGTGAGAAACCAAGATGGCAAAGAAAAAGTATCAAAAGGCAAGAAATTCTAATTATATTTAATTATTCAAATTCTACAACTTTTATTTGTATATTCTAGCTCAAAGAAGCTGAAATCCAACCAAACATCGATAATAATGAAACTGACCAGAATCAAGAAACATCATTGTTAGATGAGAACCAAAAGAAAAAGGATTCAACTGTTTTGTTTATGGAGGATGACAATAATGAAGAAAAAGAAATGAATCTTGTAATATCTAATAAAAACATTGTTTTCAATCAAGGAAAAAGTGGTTTGAATAATTTTACTGGAGGTTTGGATAACGACGGAGTATTCTCGAACATGTCAGCAAAGCCCACGCCTAACCCAAAAATAGATAATATAGGAGAAGAGCCTGCATTGCCAGTAAGTTACATTTCTACCCAATTTGATATTAATTTTTGTGATGTTATTTCCAAGACTATTTCTATTACAAAAGTGGCAAACATAAACATAAATTTATGGTTTTAATGATTTGGTGGTAGAATATTTATTAACTGTTTGATATAATTTGAATTTAAAATAGAAATACGACGAAATATTTGGAGTACAGAATAATATTTCACCTTATCTACTTGAGCCAGCTGTAGTCAGTATTGGTGATCAAAGTGAAATAGAAATAGATGGGATGCCCCTTGGTGGCTTTTTCAGTTTTATCACAAATTTCATAGTGGCATTTGTATTCCATGTGATAGGATTCCTACTAACATTTATACTACACACTACTCACGCGTCAAAGGTATGTTTTCAAAGAGTTTTTTTGTGACTTTATTTTCTAACTGAAAAGTATGTTACTACCTAGAGCGGTTCTATTTCAGGATTTGGTGCGGCATTAATAAACTTTGGTATCTATGCTAAAATGGGACAAACACAAGAAGGCACTATACCAGCTCCGGGAATTAGTGACAGCGGTTCTGAAGGGGATATTTTTAAAGATCCAATTATATTTAATGATTTTATGGCGATTGTACTTATAACGGTTGGGTCTATTTTTGTTTTGAAGGGAGCGCAAGTTTACTACTCTGCTTATAGAACAGAGCAACTTATTAAAGCCAACCCAGCATCATTGGAATCTTCAGTATAGATATTTACAGCTTAAAATTAGGATATTCTTTTTTTATATTTCCAATAAATCAGTTTTTTGAGGACTTTATTTGCGCTCTTGATATATGGAAGGTTTAAAAACCAAGTGGTGTGTTTATAAACTTATTTTTGGAGTAATGAAAACGATTTTGATATAAACCTTTAGCCAAGAAATTAGAAATTTTCAAGTTTATTTGGTTTACAAAATGTAATTCCCAATTATAACTTGTGTCATTCGTCTATTTTATTGGCTGAAAAATAGATTGCTGATTGGTCAATATTAATTTCAATCTTTGTTCATAAATAAAAGGACAGATTGTTTGTTATTCATTGACCCAACAAACAGTTTTACCTTGGCTCGAAGCCTAATCTTTTGATATTCATATTCTTCCTAACTTCCTCTTTTTACCTAAAAAGCTCCTCTTTCGTCCTCTCAAAAATTTAAACAAAATGTCTCTACCCTTCCACATGCGCTCTGGTGTTGACACCACCATGATTTCAGATCCTTTCGGACAAGACCCTGGTCTTTTTGGCCTCACTAGAACCGAACGTTTATATGCATTTGGTGCTTGTATAATAGCCGGTTTTATTTTAATGATTGTTGGTGTTGCGATGCTCTTCAGTTCAAACACTAGCGGTTTTGCTATAATGTATTCTATAGGAAACCTTTTGAGTTTGTTCAGGTACTTTATTCTTGTTAACAACCTTTCCATTTACCAAACTAACTTTTGGATTTATAGCTTGGGTTTTCTAGTGGGATTCAAAAAACAAATTAAAATGGCTTTTGCCCCAGGTACGCCCCATTTTTTACATTATTTCCAACAGTTAATTTCTTTTCATATTAGTTCGCTTGATTGCTGGATTAGTCTATTTGGTTTTCTTGATCCTCACATTAATCATCGCTTTCACTAACGGCTCTGGTTTGATTTGCCTGATTTTCGTCCTTATTCAGTTCTGTGCTCTAGTGTGGTATTCCGCCAGCTACATCCCATTTGGAAGGTACCATCCCCTTCTCGTATTTAACTTATTTTACCCCCAAATCTACTTGCGCTAAATTAATCTTAAAACTAACTATTTTTTGCTCTTTAGGAAAGTTATCAAATCAATGTGTGGCTCCATACTCGACTAACTCCACTTACAAATTTTCAGAAAGTATACATTAGTCATTTTTATTTAGTTATTCAATGTTCATATTTGTATAAAAATAATCAACACAAAATACAGCTTAAAACTGTGTCCGTTTTAAATTCACTATCTTACATATATTAATGGCTAAATGCCAAGAAAAACAAACCAGCTATATTCAAAATAGGCTGTTAATACAAATACACCAACTCCTTTTAAATAGTATTTATATAAATGCCAATGCATTTTCAACGTCCACCGAATGACATGATCCTGATTCCAAATCAATAGCATAACAAACCACCAAAGAGTCCAATCTAAAATTACAAATATTTTAATAAATATTACCAATTTAATGAAAATTCACAATTATGACAGTTTGGTTTGCTTACATATGAAGGAAAACCTTGAACACAAATTTTATAGACAACAGCGGGAATATCGAAAGTGGAATAGATATTGCAAATGCAAGAGGCGATTTAAGAACAAATAAAGCATAACCAGATAACACATTCATTGATAGTAATGTAAATAACCAACTTGCTGAATCAAAAACTGATTCAATCATGTACACTAATAACAAATAAAACAATTAGAATTATCATCTCCTTTTCAAAAATAAATAGAAAACTTACATGTAGGCGATAGTATCAATTCGTGTTTGTAAAGTAGAGGTTTTACTTTGTTGAAACACTCAATAAAGGATAGCCCTGACAACCCCATATATACAACAGTGTATCTACTAGCAACAGTTATCCACTGACCTTGTATTTTTCCAAAAGTTAATGTATGTATGTTGCATCCAGGAACTAGAAAAAGTAACAAACTAATCGGTGTACTTAATAAACCCAGAACGAGTCTCAGAATAAACTAAAAATTAAAGTTAGAAAAAAGGTCAATTGAAATAAAAACGCTTGAAAGTTTTTTCCATAAATAAAAGTAGAGTGTCTTACATTTGCAATAGATTTGAAACCCGTAACAATGACAGCTACCATTTGAATTAAACCACTTAGACATATAGTCCCAAACCAGTCGCTTAATGCCAAATATACCGAAGTTTGTCCAAAAAACCATTTGCCAGTATCCCCAGGTTCATGACGATGAAAATACCACTGCCCAATTGTAGATGAAGAAACAGCTCTAAAAGAAAATAAATATGTAGTCCCAAATCAAATATTAGATCAAGAACAAAAAAAATAAAATACCTGTGGAATTGCAGAATAACACAGGTTATCCAAACAAATGATACAATATACCATACCAAAACATCAACACCCAAGGAATAAAACTCTAAAAGTAAATAATGTATAAATATAAAAAAGTTGAAAAGTATATTCAAATCAAGTTTACCTGTAAGTGGGTTCATATAAATAGTTAGACTCGAAATAAATACCATAAACCCAAAGGATGCAAAGATAAAAAGGCTCAAGATAAACATTCCAAGATCAAATATCATTCGTAGATCTTGAGCTACTTGTGATACCACCTATAATTAAAAAAATAAGCTGTATAAGAATGTATCTTATAATTTAGCTTCAAAAATAAATAACAATAATATTACACTTATAATGCTTGCTGCTTTATGAATTATAGATTTTTTTCGAACCAGATATAATATATTTTTCATGGCAATAAAAAGGGACCCAGTAAGAACAAATACATTTCTAGAAATTAAAAAAGTTAGAAGTGAAAACATGCCAAAGAAAATTAGTATACTTCAACTAATAAAATTGATACCTTATCCAGATTTCATATTCAAACTTTCTTCCATTCTGGTTTCCAGGAAAAATTATGTTAAATCCAGCATTCATAGCAACCATAATACAGGTAACAGGAACAAATATAACAGTTAACCAAACTAAAGTCTATTGAGAAAATAAATATTAACAGATTTATAACAATAAAGAATATATATACCTTTGCATTGGTTTTTGAAATTTTTATCCAGCACCATCCAACAATAGCAGAGAGAATAGAAAACACTGCTGCTATCACTAATAAAATTTTTTTAAAATAAGCACAAAGAAAAAAATGTAATAGTTGTCTTACATAAAATGTCAACTAGTGCAAAATACAAGATCTTGTCTCTGTCAGGAACTTTTTCAGGAATCTATACACGAATTGTTTACAAAAGATTAGAATAAAATAGTTGATGGTTTTTGAAATAAAAAATTAGAGTTGAATAGTTCAAAAACCTTTGTAGATAAAACTTGATAGAATCCATAAGCAACAAATAATACCGAGTTCAAGTAAAAAAGATAACCAAAGAATTGGTCGGACTTTCTGGATTTTAAATTTCTTGAAGTATAATTCCTAATGGCAGATACATCTGTGCCATTAATATCGAACCCAATCATAAGATCGTTTATAGATTCAAAACTTGTGTTTCTGGAACTGTTGGCATATCCATCATCCTCATCAAAACCAGAGGTTGTAGCAGGAAAAACGTTTTTGGCAGAAGAGCCAATGTTGCGTTCAGAATTATTTTGAATATTTTGAGTATTTTGAGCATCTTCGATAAGGTCAGTGTAAATTGGATGAGATTCTGACAGCTGATCATCTATTAAATTAGAATCTGAATCTGAGCTTTCATAGATATCAGATTCCGACCCAATAGAATTTTCAGAAATAATAGAATCATTAGATTTACTCCCTTTTAAAGAATTTTCATGTTTGTTATTGATAGCTGAACGGTTGAAAGAATTATTCCCAACAACTATGTCCAAAATTTCACTAAATACTTGACTAGTTTCTGGATTATTTTTGGGAAAGTTACCACTAGCTGACAAATTGTTTTTGTGGAAAAATTCAGCTTTAGAATAGTAAAGCTTTGAATTAGCATCATAAAAATCTGAAGATCTGCTGTATTGGGAATTGGTATTCGGATCGTTCTGGGTATATTTTGATAAAAGGAGAGAGTTCTGTAAAGATCGATCGGAGTTGATAAGTTGATTTTTTGAATTGGGAAAACACTGACTTGTTCTGAGCCATAACTAAATGAAAAAATGTTAGATTCAGTAAAGTATAAAAAATAAATACATTATTGTAAGCATCGAGTAAAACCAAGGCTTTTTCTTTTCCAATTTTGATAGTGATAGAATTGAAATCATCTTCACTTTGTATGGAAGCAGAAAAAACTAAAATGCCCATTTTGTATACTTCAATCCAATGATCAGGTTTAAAAGAGACATTGGGGTTGAGAATAGTCAAGTTTGGTATATCTTTGATGTTTAGGCATTTTTCAAATCGATTTTCAAAGTATTTTAAAAGAATTGTCAATAACAATTCGTTTAGATTTTCATTGTATGCTTGGAAGTTGTTTGAGTTTAATTGTGAATTGAACCAAGGAATGTTCCTAAAACAAAGGAAATCAATATAAATAATAAAAGGGAGTAATTACATATTCAGCAAAATGGAATTAAAAACTATTCCATCCCGTAAATCTTCAAAGCCAAATATTTTGGAATCTATGGAATCCTCAACCTGAAAAAATAAAAGTTAGAAAATCAAAATGGGAAATAAAATAGAAGCCAAAAAGAACCAACCCAATCCAACAAAGCACTAGCGGATTC
>MBFT01000010.1:74157-85603 GCA_003086725.1 Furculomyces boomerangus | reverse complement strand
TTAATTTCAGGTTCATCATTCGAATTTTTTTCAACTGGTGTTTGATCAGATTCTGTGCTTGGTTTTGTAGCAATAGGAATTAAAAAGTTTCCATAGCGATCATTAAATTCATTCTTCAAATCATCCATAATGTTTAATGAATGAAGATTCACAAATTCTGTTCGCAATACATCATTCATCACATCAACATCACAGGCATGTGTCCAGTATGAATCATGAACACTAGCAAATGATATCCCCTTCTTATGACATGAAATAGCACTCATAATCATGTGTGAAGCATCCAAGCTATGAATAAAGTTGGGAGGGAATGCTGTTTTTTGTTTATTAGGATAAACTGGCGATGGAATGCTCCGATCAATTATTGACATAGTTTGTAGAGTTGATGTTATGTTACGAACAACGAACTTCCGATAGGGTTGTACAACAGTTAACCCAAGTGGTGTAGTCCAGGTGACTGAAGACATTGGCTGAGCAAGCAATTGTTTAAGGAGTTCTTTCCGTTTGAATAAAATAGTTTTCTTTGAAGCAAGTTTATATGGGGTTGCATTTTCTTCAGGCTTTACGGTATCAGTGTTTTCTTTATTGATATTGATATTTTCTGCGTTCAATTGTTTTGCTAAATCATCTTGGGTTACAGAGGCATCAGTAGATATAGCTTTTACATTTTCTTCCTCTTCTTTTTTTAGTACAGCTTTGCTTTTACGGTTTTTAACATATTCTTTTCGTTTTTCATTTGACAATTTTTTTTTCAATTCAAAAGAATCCTTTGGTAAACTCTTTGCAATTCTAGTTGCAGCTTCGTTCAACCAGTCTTGAATTTTACGCGCAGTTTCAAACATTTGTCCAAGAGAAAGAAATACTTTGCGTGCAAGATACAATGACAAAGGCCTCAAATCACTAATCTCATAAAGCGGTTTCCCTGTTTCTGGATTCTCAATTTCCCGAAGTCTTGCCTCTATTTGTTCACGTGCACCAATAATAGTAACTCCGTATACATTTGTCATCACTGTTTGCTTAATGATTTTTCTCTTCAAGTATCCTCTGAGCATCGTAGCCTCTCTTACACCTTGATTGAAATCATTTTCCACCTCTTTTTCAACAATTCTAAGAATTGCAGAGTAGACATCTTGAGGTCTTTCACTAGGAACCAAATTAACTTGTTTTGCTCCCTCATAATCTCTACCAAGAGCTGCGTAATGTTGCAACCCATTACAAGTGCCGTCTTGATGAACATGAAGACTACTCATATAGTTTTTAGGATCTCCACTTTCAATAGCGTTAACCAGGTCAATACAAGCAGCAAGTGTTTGCCATGGATCTTCACTCTTTAACCACCAGCCTTTACCTTTGAGCGGGTTTTTAGCAGAATCTACAATTTCGTCCCAATTATCAAATGTAAAGTTGATTCTCTCTGTATGCGAAAACTTATCATACCCAAAGGAGTTCGCCAGTTGAATGCGTAGCCAATATAATCCTTTTTCACCTAATGGTTTGGCATCATAAAATCGAAGTAAACCTCTGCACAAATCGTTTCCAAGATTGTTGAAATGAGGTGGGATGGGATAAGCACGACCTCTAAAGTCTAAATTGTGGGGAAAGTATAAGGGTTGATTCAAAAAGGCTTGTGCAATTGAAACTTTATAATTTACATCACAACGTCTACTGTGGTTATTTGACAGATTTCGGAGATGATATTTCTTTTTCAAGTCCCAATCATACTTTGCTTTAGGATTAGTGTCATAATCTACAGGTTTTGGTGGTTCTGCAGTGCTGACAAAAGCAGGAGGGATTCCAGCAAGTTCTTTTCCTGAATTCCATACTTCTAGAACAACATCAAAAATTGGTTTGTTGATGGCCCATTTTGTTAATCCAAGAACATCTAGTCCAGAAAGAACCTTATCAAGTCTATCCAGTTCTGATGCATGTTGTAAGTATCGCAATTGTTCAACATTAGCTTTTGTGCGCATACAATAAGATTCAAATGTCAAATATCCACCGCTCTTGTAATTCAGCCAAGGTTTTGGTGGAACAATCATTGGTAGAAAACGTGTATTAAGGAGTTGTGACATTGGTTCCTTAGAAATCATTGAGCTGAACTCATGGTGGGCACCAATAATTCCGTGTCTATATCCACCCTTGATCCAGTATGAATGTGTGAAAGCAGGCATTTGCTGAGTAACATAACTATTAGTACTAGTATCTAGCGTTGTTACATTTATTTTTGCAACTTCTAATAACATAGCCAAGAAAAGCGAGCCAAGTTTAATTTCTACTATTGTAGGCCATTTTGATACCCAATTGGAAGAACCAAGTTCTCTTTCTACCTTAGCTTGAGCTTTACGAACTGTTATGTTGAACAACCGACCATTAGTTGACATTTTTTGTATTTCGACGTCACGGGCAAGTAGATGACTATTTTCTTTTTTCTTTAAACTCATTTGATGGTATTCGCTTTGGATAGTTTTTCCAATCTGGTTAACGAGTTTAGTTGTTAATACAGAATTATGTGGAGCTTTTTCACTTTCTCCTTTTATTACTCTAGAAGTAATGAGTCTAGAAACCTCCATGATGGTGATAATAGCTATCTTTTCAGGTTCAAGTAGTTTAATGAATGGGCTATAAAAGCTTCGTTCTTTGTCGTTTCCAATAGCCAAGTCACATCGCTTAACTTCGTCTTCAATAAGAGATGTTAATTTTGGAAGCCATTGAGCCATACATTTTTGGATCTTAGAAGTCTGCATGTTGAGGAGACCATCTTTATGCATGGATGCAGTTGCTTTAAGTCTGGAAGCAGCAGCATCAAAAGCCTCACTTTCGAGTCTAACTTGTTTTTCGTAATTTGATAGGTTGCTGTTTACTAAAGGGCTCAACATCTTTTTGAGAAGTTGTACACCCAAAACCTCACCTTCTGAGTTGAAAGTAGGTTTAACTTCCTGTTCATGATTGCTTTTTGAAGAATCATCAATGTTGGCAGAAATTTCAGAATCCTTTTGTCCACTTTTGATATCCTCGTCAGCGCTGATTTGAGAAATCATGTAAGAACCGATTTTTTGAGTTTTAGAATTGATTTTGATTGAGTCTTGATCTGCAAAATTTATTGAAAGATTTGTGGCTTCATTATTTGGCAAAGATGTTAATTCGTTGTTTTTTGTGTTTGATATTTCGGTATTATCACTTTCTGTATTAAATTTGGAATCGTATTCAGGACTAAGGCCATATGATTCAGCGATAACTTTGTTTAGTGTGTCAATGTTATTTTTAAATCTACCATTGGAGAGCTCTTTTATCTTTACCAAGTCTGAATCCTTGATGAATGGGCTTAGCACTAAATTATCCAAGTTATTTCCAAGTTTTTCGTATTCTTCAATTAACAGAATAGTTAGGTTATTTATTCCACAGCTGAGATATCCGTGTATAAGAATGGCAAAAGTATTGTGATCTGGAGCTATTTGATAATCTCTTTGCATTTTGGCATACCATCCAAGGGCTTCTTTGGCTCTAACAGGGTTTGAATCTAGTAAGCTCTTGATAATAGTGTTGTGAATATTTACATCTACTAGCTCACGCATTTTTTGAGGGTAAAGGTTATATAATCCAGCCATGACTCTTCTTCCTCTTACGACATTTCCGCTCGACAAACAAGCATAAACAAACGATATTTGATTTTTAATTGTTTCCTCAAGCTCAATATCGTTGAGAACATCTTCATTAACACTCTGCATTTCAAGCTTGATTATCGAATTGGCATTTATTGGAACCAGGGGATTTTCGTTTTCGTTTGAATGATCATTTCTTTCTATCTTTGCAGCTTGTGTGGATAATTGGTTTATCTGTGTTGAATTATAAGTAGTGAAATTGGTGCTAAAGTTGTATTTTGATGATTTTGTGTAAGAACAGATGAGCAAGTTTTTCGGGAGGTATTTTTTTGATAAGTTATTTACAGAATTGACAAATGGGGATACTTTCAACTGGTCAAGTGCTGAGAACTGCAGTTTAGAAATTGAAGAAAAGTTTCTTACATTTAGAAATCTATTGTGTATGGAGGATCTAGGTTTTTGTGGGATATTCCTTAAAGTTTGAAGTATCATATTTGGTACATAAGAGGAATAAGCTAGCTGAAGAGGCTAAGTGTTTAAATTAGAGTTTGGAAGATTAAAAAAGCGTTTTATTTTGAGGGATCTTTTGAGAGGGTCTTTAGATGAAACTTTGGAAAGAAAAAGAGAAATGGAGATAAAGATATTCTATTTTAGAAGAGTAAAGAGCAAATATAGTTAGAATAGAGAAAAACCAAGAAATTTCGATTTGGTTCAGTCGAAAAAATTTTCTAGTGGTATTTTTACTCAATCCAAGCATCCCTTTTAATTGGATGAAAAATTTCCCGCCTATTTTTTCTTGGAAATTATCGTATGATCCGCTATTTCAGTTCTTTTTTTATTGGTTAAAGAAAAGATAAATAAGATTACAACAAACAAGTGGACAACTTTATCTTTGTTCTTTTGGCTATTGGTTAAAACCACTAGTGTCTTGCTTCAAAGAAAAACTAAATCAGAAAATAATTTGAAACTAAATGTCTACTTTTATTTTTCTTTGATCGAAACGATTTTGCATTTTTGAATTTGGCTGTTGTCAACTTTCGTCTTTTATCCTTTTGACAAATCAGTCACAATCATCAAATCCCCCAGCTCTTCAAGTTAAAGATGACCCGAAAAAAACTGTTAATCCAGAACTTGCATCTAAAAGAATCCACATACACTCCGATATTTCTCAGTTCTATCCCTTTTTGCTATATACACAACCTCCAAACAAAACCACCAGGCCAATCTCTTCGAAAAAATTCAAACTTCTCTATATCAAGAAACAGCAAACTAAAAGAAATAACCAATAAATCTAATTTCATAAATCCTAGCCCCAATTCACGAAATCCAAACCTTAATATTCCCAGAATTTTTGACAAAGATGCTGTTTTGCACAGGGATGCCAATGATTTGGCTCTGGCTTTAGAAAACAAAAATCTTTTAAAGTTATTTCAAATTTGGGTCAAAGTATTTAATTTTGCTCCACCTTTCAAAAAATTGAGTTTCCAGAAAGCCATAATTTCTACAACTGCAACCAGAAAAACACACATTTCTAGATTTTTTGAAATATTGGTCACAATTACTGGGTCCACTATTGATGAATTGATTAATTCTATCTACAATCTTTTAATTCCTACAACTGATACAACGCTTAATTATTCTAGCTTTGAATCCGCTCAAATATTATACTTTGCAGTAAAGCTCATTGATGATATTTCCTATCTCGAAAAAAATATTCTTGAAAAAAAGATTGTAAAAATTGGTCAAATCAATGTTATTAAATCTTGCTTCAAAAACCTTGTACCACTATCAGTCAGCTTTATTTCTTCATCAGCCGAACAATTAATCCAACAGTTTACAGTTCTAGAAAAATTGCACAAAAACAAACTCACTTCCTTTCAACAAAGACTACTAATTCTTGGTGCCCACTACTCTAAAAACTACCCATTATGTACCTTACTATACAAAGCTGCTCTTCAGAAACTAGAAGATCAAAGCCCCAAGCATATAAAAGGTTTCTACTGGGTCACTGGTGCTATTCTTCAGCATATAGCTTTATGTTCTCAATCTTTTTGTAGTGTAATTGACACTAGTTATATCATTACAAAAAACATGGAAGCTGGTTCATCTCTACGGATGGCTGATTACTTTTGGCTTATGTCGATTTATGGAAGTTGTGGAGAAACAGAAATGGTTATCAACACTTTCAAAGAGAGTTTGGCTCTTTCGGATTACAGTGTGCTTGAAATACAATGTAAAGCACTATTTAATGGAATAGCACTTGCTTATAACTTGGAAAATAATCTCTTTGACAATATTTCAAGAATTGGTGAACTAGAACAAGCTAAGGCTTCTAATGTTGCTGAATATTGTGTTGAACAATTCAGTAATTTGGTGAATCAAAATTCCAGAATATCACCATCCACATTGTTATTATTTAGTAAAGCTTTAGGAGAAATGGCTCAAGAAGACCAACTCAAAAAAATACTACAATATTGCACATCCAATCTTCCAAAAATTGCAAAATATCCATTAATCGAATACCTACACATGATATCTAAACAAAAAAGTCATTTGGATAGTACACTATACAATACTTATTTACAACAATTGGGTGATTTACTAGAAGGAAACAGTTATGAGTATTATACTTTTAAGCTAAATTTCGAACTTGATAGCAATGGACGTAAATCATTAGCTGGACCAATTCAAGAATACAATGAACTTCAAAAGGTGTTAAACACCCCACATACTATCACCCTTCATATAAAACAACTCTACAATCAACATTTACAAACCACTAAAAATCCCAACCTACTCAATTCGAGCGATAATGAGACTTATGGTCTTACTTTGATCAAGCACCAAATAGAAAAAATGATTAGCGCTCTTGGAAATAATCTCGATCTCCTCTTGCATTACAGTGTTCTTTCTGCCTTATTGTCACAACCTCAAATTACAGCCAGCTTGGAAATGGAATCAAGACATCCAATATTTGGAATTTTTAACAAAATAGTCCAGCTCGATTCAATATCTGATGTTGTAGAAACATTACTAAAGATCAATTTATATATAAACACAAAATTTATAGAATCTTATATGAGATCACAACTGGCTCTAGAAAGAATAAATCATCAAAAGCTTGAAAGTTGGTGGAACGATTTTTGGATGAAACAAATGCCCACTGCAAACCATTTATCAATTGAATCTGAAAAAGGTAGTTCTTTCGAACCATCGAGATTTCCCTTGTGGTTTTCACCCAATTCTCATGTTGTTTGCTTTTTTATTGATGCTGCTATAAGGCTTGGGTATCTCTCAATAGGCTTGCAAGTTATGGACAGTATTCATAGAACTATTTCCAATCTACAAAGCAATCAAAACGTATTATGGGTTAGAAGCGTGTGCAAACAAAGAGTATTCAATGCTTATTTTGACCTACTTTGTATTATAGAGGATGGAAATGTAGATTCTGAACAAGATATTCGAGAATCGTTTAAATCTGAACACGAAGTTATAGAGAGCTTTAACTTTGAAGAACGAGTGCTAAACATGTTTGAGTTAATGAAAGTCGCTAACCTATCACCATCGCCTCACTTTTTTTGTTATGTTATGGAGAAATCTTCGGAGTTTGGACAGGACTATATCGTGGGGCTTGTTGAGCACAACTACAGAAAAATGGAAGAATCTGGAATTTATCCCAGAAACTTTATGGTAAACTACTTCAACAAAAAAATGAACTTTGAATAATAAACAGATTATCAAATCGGAAACCAGAATTCGCCAACCAATTGAAACCAAAATGTCCTTTGCTTTGATGTTTTTGTTTAGCTTTTCAAACTTTTTTTTCTCTGTTATTCTTTAGTCCATGTTCTACTTTTAATCTAAAATAAATTTTAATTGACTCCCCTAATCTAAACCATACTCTTTTAAAACACGCAGATGGAGTTGAATTCTGATATTCAACCTCATTTGCACTTTCTGATCAGTTTAGAAACCTTATTATTTAGTACAAAGGATGGTTTTCAGGTAAATGAAGAAAAAAAAATCCATTCACAAACCCCACAAATTTTAAAATCAAACATCTCCAAACAAGAAATAATATCTGTGGTGTTGCTAGTAAAAACAGCGGTGTCAAGAATTCTCTCCTTTTACAAGACAAATATAAATATAAACACTACATGGAATTACAGTTTCTGCAATCTCGAGAATGGTCTTAACTATATATACGATCTAAAAACTAAACTCAAAACACAAACAGTGAAGGGTGAAAAAGTAAACCAAAAAATCGAAAAAAGAAAAGTTGAGATTCGAAGCCATGAGATTAAAGCGTTTGTAAAACAACTCGAACTAGAAGCTACTAATTTACTCAAGAAATCAAAAGCCGTTAATGGAAGAATAGAAAAAGATGCGATCATACTAAACAAACTAGCCGCTAGCCCTAATAGACAAAAAATCAGCAAAATAAAAAATCTAGTTTCTTTACTCATGCGCCTCGAATCTGATATAGACTGGGAAATTCAACTTGGATTAGATAAAAATTACAAAATATCAAACACATTAAAAACCAATGGAAGATCAACTTTAAATAACCTGAAAATATCAAAATCCTCCAATTCCATCAACAATTTATACATTGATATTCCAAAAAGTCAAAAGAGATACAGTGCTTTTTGTGAAGAAGAGAATAAAAACGCTCTTTATATAATCGCAAAATTTCCAAGTTTAGCAACCGAAGCAGCTACTTGGTTACATGAAAACAAAGTAGATATAGATATACGTTTAAACCCATCATCACATGAATCTGTAGTTGATAGTATGTATTCAGTATGGACGGAAATTGGATCATGCGGACTTGCATCAAACTATAAAAAGAAACAAACTTCAGTTAATTGGATAGATTTAAACGTTTCAAAGTCTACAAATATCGAAAACGAAAAATATTTTGATTCAAAAGCTGAGCGCGAAGTTTGTATAGCAAGTGCGCATATGTGTGTATCAAACTTGGGAGGAAAATTTTGGAACATCGAAAAAGTTGTTGACCCTAGTTTCAAATTTTACGTGAATCCACAATCTGGCTCACTTTCAAAATCGTCTGTCAGTCCACCTGAATTCAGCACTTACTATTTAACCCCAAAAGATAGTCCCAGTAGAATTGACGATGATACTAAAAATCGAATTAACCCTCCAAAGCCCATCATGAAACAGTTCATTCAAGAAATAACCAAGTTGTTAGTACATTGGATATTTTTACTTGGAAAGCCTGTAGAATCCACTTTATTGGTACCTGATTATTCAAAAGCTAAATTCAATAATACAAAACCTCAAATTATATGCGAACAGAACACGCTTGAATTAAAAGCTTGCTTCTTTAGGCCAAGCCACAAGAATACAAGTATCGATGAATTACATTATAACAAGAATGAAGTTTTATCTTTAGCTAGGCAATATGCAAAGTCAAAATATTGGAAATTTTCTGCAGGATCATCAAAAGATCAAACAAATAGCTTGATTAATGTAATTTCTATTTTGGATTATTATCCATTCAATAGTGATATCGAACTTGTTCAACCTGTCTTGACTTCTTGGATATTAGAACTAGATACATTTGTATCCAAAATAGACTATTCTTTTGGTCATCATAAAGTAATATTAGCTTTTATGACCAATTGTGATTTTATTTTTGAATCAAAAAATGCATCTGAAGGATTTTACTCGTTGTTTGTACCATTTGGATTAAATCAGTATAAAATATATGCAGTTCAAAATGAAGAGAATATCAAACACTTGAACAAATCTCCATACCAGGATCCCATTATTGAATATAATGGAAAGCATGCTTTTAGCTCTCCTGTTAATAATCTGGAACAAGTTAAAGATAAGAAAACTGTTTGTAGCTCGAAAAATACATCCATACTATCTTCTTTTATAACTTACTGCGGCAATCAAAATTATTTTCCAAGAGAAATAGATCTTGAAATCAATCCGTCCATAATCAAAGAAAAACAAAAAACGAGCTCAGATGATGATGAAACCGATCTCCTAAATATAAATGGTTTAGCTGCAAAGATAAATGAAATATTCAACATAAAGAAGCCGCAATTTGTAGAAGAACTAGAAAATCCTTTTGGTAATTCGAATATCAAAAAAGCAGAATTGAATACAATGAAAGACAAATTTTATGATAACCCCTTTACTTTTGAGGGTTACAAAGACGAATTATCTGCTTGTACTCTCAATACTGGAGAAACATTATTTGAAAACAAAAGAAAAGGATCAAACTCAAGCTTAGATGAAATTTATGAAAATGATTTAAATGATGAACAAGTCCAAATTAGTGAAAAATCAATTCTTGCTTTTGCAAGAAATGAACATTCAACTAAACTTATTTCAAACCATGTCAAAAATTTGGGTGATTGGTTTGATGTATATTATATAAACTTTCTAGGAAACCTCGGAAACTTTGATCACTGGTATATTGCCTTAAACACTCTAGACATAATTATTACAAACGAAACTAAGGAAATGGAAACTGTTGATAAAGTACTCGAGGAATTGTTGCTTAGCAGTAATGAGTTTGAAGATGTATACCTTTCAAAAGATGAAAACAACAATAGTGATAACTGTTTAATACAAGAAAAAGGTGATATGAGAATGTCTTTTAAGAATAAACGTACAGAAAGAGTACATCAACTGTTGAATGCCAGTGATTCAAAAGAAAACAACCTTGCCACTGAAAATTTGATAATGATGCAAGAGTGAGTTTAAGCTATTTTTAATTTGAAACCACTTTATTTAAATTTGATATATTCTAAAGTATTTGATTATTTTACTATTTTTAGGTGTAGGATGCAAATACTTCTTCATTTTTGGTGTATTTCTAACAGCAATAACCCCAATGTTGATGGAAATAAATTGGAATTTGATTTGGATAGTGAAGAAAATCTGCTTTTTACCTCTGTGAATTTTTATTTTGATCAATTGTGCATATATTCTTCATTGCATCAAACTGATTTTCTCTCAAATGCTTTAAAAAACAAATTTGCAGATCCTGCAGAAGCTTTTTTGCAAAGCTCACTTGTTTCTCGGTTTAGACCATACTTGGGCGAATTCATAGATTTGTTATTTGAGAGAAACGGATACATAGTTCCGAAAATAGATTCACAAGATCACAACGATATTTTATACACTAAAAATGGTACTATTCAAAGTAAAAGAGAAAAATCTTTGAGAAGAAGCGGTTCCAATAGTATAAACAATACAAAAATCCCATCAACATCATCTTTAACTCCAAATAAACATACACCATCTTCTACAAGGCGAAAAGGGAATCCTAGACGAATAGAATCATCAAAAGAAGAAATGAAGACACAGATATTAGTAAGTCCTTCTAGGGGTGTCAGAAAAGCATATAGGGTTAATAGTATGGTAAATATGAAAAATGACAAGAATGAGTTATCGAACTTGAAAAACTTCGATCAGAATATATCAGTTTCATCCCGTAAACTGGCCAGATATTCGTCAATGACAGTACTTAAAGCTGGTTTTGAGAACACCCAAGCAAACAGAAACATGAGAACAATTTCAGAAACAGGAAGGAATAAAGAGTTTAATTCTAACAATACTGGTTCACGAGCATTTAGTAGACCTATTAAACGAAGTGTAGGGTCAGAACTTGGTGGTTTTTTGTCAGAACTTGGTAGGAACTCGAGCCAAAGATTGTCATCAGCAAGTAGCGCTACTAGGCGTAGTAGTGGTAGGATTACAATGGACTTGAAACAAAAAATAAGATCAGAAGTACTCTTGCCAACATCAATAAACCAAAATCTGACAAATAAGCGTGGTGTAAATAACAACAGTGATAGCAAAGC
>MBFT01000010.1:8185-25718 GCA_003086725.1 Furculomyces boomerangus | reverse complement strand
TTTTTTGTAAATATTCTTTTTATCCCATAAATCTTTTTGATTTCAACATCTTTTTTCTTTTGTATAAACTAATCAATCCAGGAATCATTGTTTTTCTACAAGTTAGATAGTCTTCATTCCATAAATTTGATTATTTCTACCCTTGATTATTCTTGAATCAAGTTTTTGATCTCTTGAATCGTCTTTTAAAACCCCAATTCGAATATTTTTTAATTCCCAAACAAAAACATACTTTTAGATTAATCATTTCTGTGACCGAATTTATAACCTTTATTATTTCTTTTTCTCATTCAAACTTAATCAATTACAAAAATGGAAGTAGATCACGAACAAACTTCAAACAGAGATATACAGGATAAAGCAAAGAAATGGGCCCAACTAAACGCCAAAAAATATGCTGAAAAACGGAGATTTGGTTTTGCTGATCAGGAAAAAGTAGAGATGCCTCCTGAACATCTTCGCAAAATCATTAAAGATCATGGTGATATGACCTCGCGTAAGTTCCGTCTTGATAAGAGAGTATATCTAGGTGCCCTCAAGTACATGCCTCATGCTATCCTTAAACTCCTCGAAAATATGCCAATGCCCTGGGAACAAGTTCGTGAAGTTCCTGTTTTGTATCACATTACCGGAGCAATCACCTTTGTCAACCAAACACCCCTTGTCATTGAACCCTTGTATATTGCTCAATGGGGAACCATGTGGATTGTTATGCGCCGCGAAAAACGCGACAGAAGGCATTTTAAACGAATGAGATTCCCTCCTTTTGATGATGAAGAACCACCTCTCGACTACGGAGACAATCTATTAGAGGTTGAACCACTTGAAGCTATTCAAATGGACTTGGATGACGAAGAGGATTCCATTGTTAAAGACTGGTTTTATGATCACAGAGCTTTAGTTGAGGATAGTGATCATGTTAGTGGAAGTGCATATAAACGTTGGAAGTTTGATATACCTCAAATGTCAAATCTCTTTCGTTTGTCTGGTCAACTTTTGTCCGATATTGTTGATCCAAACTACTATTATTTGTTTGATCTTAAATCATTTGTAACTGCAAAATGTCTGAATTTAGCCATTCCTGGAGGCCCCAAATTCGAACCAATGTACAAAGATATTATAGATCCTGCTGATGAAGATTGGAACGAGTTTAATGACATTAACAAGATCATCATCAGACAACCAATCAGAACAGAGTACAAGATCGCTTTTCCTTTCTTATACAACTCTATGCCCCGTGGTGTTCAAGTATCTAATTATCACTGGCCTGCAACAGTATATATAAAGCCAGAAGATCCTGATCTACCAGCATTTTATTTTGATCCTGTTATTAATCCAATCTCTTCAAGGAATCTTGCCTCTGGATTAGGAAAATCTTCAGAAAAAGAATTACTGGAAGATGAAGAAGCTGAATTTGAACTTCCCGAAGAGGCTGAAGCAATATTAGAAGATGTTCCATTATACACTGATAACACTGCAGGAGGGCTAGGTCTATACTGGGCCCCACATCCATTTAATGCTCGCTCAGGAAGAATGAGAAGAGCAGAGGATATCCCTTTGGTTAAAGATTGGTTTTTAGAACATTGCCCTGCAGGAATGCCAGTAAAAGTTCGTGTATCTTACCAGAAACTTCTAAAGTGCTACGTTTTGAGTAATCTTCACAAACGTGCTCCTAGAGCACTTAGTAAAAAAAATCTGTTTACACATCTCAAAGCCACAAAATTTTTCCAAACAACTGAAATAGATTGGGTTGAAGCAGGGCTTCAAGTTTGCAGACAAGGACACAATATGTTGAACTTGCTGATCCATCGCAAAAGTCTCAACTATCTACATTTGGATTACAACTTTAACTTGAAACCAGTGAAAACTCTAACAACCAAAGAAAGAAAAAAGAGTCGTTTTGGAAATGCTTTCCATTTGTGCAGAGAAATTCTCAGGCTTACGAAACTTATAGTCGATGCCCATGTTCAATTTCGTTTGGGAAATGTTGATTCTTTCCAATTGGCTGATGGAATACAGTATGCATTTGCTCATGTTGGTCAACTAACAGGAATGTATAGATACAAATACAGACTTATGAGACAAGTTAGAATGTGTTTTGGTGAAGGAACAGATGTTTTGCTTGCCAATGGAAGTACTGAAAAAATCGAATTTCTGAGACCTGGTGACTCCCTAGTTGGTGATGATGGTATGGTACGCAAAGTCATATCTACTGTTTCAGGTAAATCACCAATGTTCAGAGTCAAGCCAAGTTCAATTATTGGTAAACTCCCAAAGGGAATATCTAGAGCTAGCTGGGATAGAGGATTTGTTGTAAATCCAGCTCACTTGCTGGTAATCTCATTCCCCGATTATCCAAAAATGTTGAATAGTACACAAAACTCAGAATATGAAGTCACTGTTAGGTTTATTCAGCTTGAATTCAATGAACAGTTGGGAATGACAATTCCTCAAATAGATGAAAGGATATTTAACTATGAATCAGTTGATAGTGACAATGGAATTTCAGCAAGATCTAAATCTAAAGCTTTAATCAAAAAATTAGAATCTAAAAACATTATAGCTGAATTCCATGATAGTCCTGAAACAGGTACTTGCTATATTGAATATCCAAATGTGTCAACCACAGGACCAAAAACAATTTACAAACATTTTAACTATCACAACGAAGCAATTTTGACTTCTGCTAAGCGTTTCATTGCTGAGTTAGATGTGTGTGAGTGGGAGGTTTCTGTTGCCGATTATACCAGAGCTACTGAAGTACTACCATCAATTTCTAAAATATCATATATGCCTTGTAAAATCCCAGAATCGATTTCTGAATCAAGTGGAAATAACAAAACCAATATTAGTTCAGTACTTACAAACGAATTTGGCTTGGCTGATTTGCAAATCACTGATATTTCATTCTTTATTGGTTTACTATCTGCTGCAAAACTAGCAGTGTCAGGAATATTCATCACTTCAAATGGAGACAACTCTGTTAATATTAACATTGAAAATACAGATTTAGGTTATGATCAAGTCTATTTGAAGGCCATTTCATTTAAAATCAAAAAAATACTATTCACCATTGGTGCCGAATGCTTGCTTGCCGAAACTAAAAATGGCTATGTTATTACCATACCACAGCTCAGCATTCCAATTGTTGAAAGAGTTGGTAATATTTGCGGAATTACCAATTTATTTTCCTCAAAAAACACTGGTAGTTATGATAAACTAGTTTCACTTATGAGACTGGAGTGCAACATGGAAATTCGCAAGAACTTTGTTCTTGGTATTGCTTCCCTTGCTGGAATTGAATCACAAACTCATTCTGGAGAGAAATGTATTATTTTGTCACAAAGTATTAAACAAAATTCTATTTCCAACCAGAATAAAACCATTCTTGGTGCTGTTCATGCAATTTCTCAAATGTCCAAATTTGTTTCTGAAGCTTACATCAATACATCTTCTTCCGAACTACTTTTGTTTATTGTGGACAGAACTTCTACTTACAAATCAAACAACAAACATTATCAGTTTACTGTTGAAAAAGAGGCAGATATTGCTAAATATTATGGAGTAACAGTAAGTGGAACTAATGACAGATTTTTGTTGGCTGATGGAACTGTAGTACATAACTGCAAAGATTTGAAACATTTGATATACTACCGATTCAACACTGGACCTGTAGGGAAAGGTCCTGGTTGCGGATTCTGGGCACCATCTTGGCGTGTTTGGTTATTCTTTTTACGAGGAATAGTACCACTACTTGAACGTTGGTTGGGTAATCTTCTTGCTAGACAGTTTGAAGGTCGTCATTCTAAAGGCATTGCTAAGACTGTTACTAAGCAGCGTGTAGAATCTCATTTTGATCTTGAATTGCGTGCTGCCGTTATGCATGATATTGTTGATATGATGCCTGAAGGTATCAAAGCTAATAAGAGTAAAACAATTCTACAACACTTGTCTGAAGCTTGGAGATGTTGGAAGGCAAACATACCCTGGAAAGTACCTGGAATGCCACAACCAATTGAAAATATGATACTTCGTTATGTCAAAGCAAAATCAGATTGGTGGACATCCGTTGCTTATTTTAACAGAGAACGTATTAGACGTGGAGCTACTGTCGATAAAGCAGTTGCGAAGAAAAACTTGGGTAGATTGACTCGTCTGTATTTGAAATCTGAACAGGAAAGACAGCATAATTATCTTAAGGATGGTCCTTATGTAACAGCTGAAGAGGCTGTTGCAGTTTACACCACTACTGTGCATTGGCTTGAATCTCGTCGCTTTTCTCCCATTCCATTCCCTCCACTATCTTATAAACACGATACCAAACTTCTTATTCTTGCTCTAGAAAAACTTCGAGAAGCATACTCAGTTCAGGGTAGATTAAATCAAAGTCAAAGAGAGGAATTAGGTTTGATTGAACAAGCTTATGACAATCCCCACGAAACTCTTAATAGAGTTAAGAGGTTATTGCTTACACAAAGAGCTTTCAAAGAAGTAGGAATAGAGTTTATGGATATGTATTCGCATCTGATCCCAGTCTATGATATTGAACCACTTGAAAAAATAACAGATGCTTATCTAGATCAATATCTTTGGTATGAAGCTGACAAACGTAAACTTTTTCCAGCATGGATCAAACCAGCAGATTCGGAGCCAGCACCATTATTGGTTTACAAGTGGTGTCAAGGAATTAACAATCTTCATAATGTTTGGAAAACAGATGATGGTGAATGTTTGGTAATGTTTGAAACCAAACTAAGTCGCGTTTATGAAAAAATCGATTTGACTGTACTCAACAGACTTTTGCGTTTAATTTTGGATCATAATTTGGCTGATTACATGACTGCGAAAAACAACGTTGGGCTTACATTTAAAGATATGAATCATGTAAATGCATATGGTCTAATTCGTGGTCTCCAGTTTGCTTCATTTATTTTCCAGTATTATGGCCTTGTTCTTGATCTTTTAATTCTGGGTTTACAGCGTGCAACAGAAATGGCAGGACCTCCACAACTTCCAAACTCATTCCTTCAATACCGTGATGTGGCCACTGAGACTAGACATCCAATTCGGTTGTACTCTAGATATATAGATCGTATTCACATGCTGTTACGTTTTGATAGTGAGGAAGCAAGAGATTTAATTCAAAGGTACTTGACAGAACACCCTGATCCCAACAATGAAAATGTTGTAGGCTATAACAATAAAAAATGTTGGCCAAGAGATTGTAGAATGCGTTTAATGAAACATGATGTTAATCTTGGCAGAGCTGTATTCTGGGATGTCAAGAATCGTTTACCACGTTCACTAACTACAATTGAGTGGGAAGATACTTTTGCAAGTGTTTATTCAAATGATAATCCTAATTTGTTGTTTGATATGTGTGGATTTGAGGTGCGCATTCTACCACGTATTCGTCAACTTTCTGAAGAATTCAGTGTTCGGGATGGTTGTTGGGCATTGGTTAATGACCAAACAAAAGAACGTACAGCAATGGCATATCTTCGTATAGATGATGAGTCAATAGCTCGATTCAACAATCGCGTAAGACAAATTCTTATGTCTGCTGGTAGTACTACTTTCACAAAGATAGCTAACAAATGGAATACTTGTTTGATTGGATTAATGACATATTATCGTGAAGCAGTTGTCCATACACGTGAGATATTAGATTTACTTGTAAAAGCTGAAACAAAGATACAAACAAGAGTTAAAATTGGCCTCAACTCTAAAATGCCTTCAAGATTCCCACCAGTATTATTTTATTGTCCTAAGGAGCTTGGTGGATTGGGAATGCTTAGTATGGGTCATATATTAATTCCACAATCTGATTTACGCTGGACAAAACAAACTGATGTGGGAATTTCACACTTTAGATCTGGAATGTCTCATGAAGATGATCAAATGATTCCCATTCTGTTTAGATATATTCAGCCCTGGGAAAGTGAGTTTATTGACTCTCAACGTGTTTGGGCAGAATATGCATTGAAGCGTCAAGAAGCAAATGCTCAAAATCGTAGATTAACTTTAGAAGACTTGGAAGATTCATGGGATCGTGGTATTCCTAGGATTAATACTTTGTTTTGTTTTGCTATTGGAACCAAAGTGAGAATGAATGATGGATCGGATAAAAATGTTGAGGATATAGTAGTTGGAGATCTTCTTGAACCGGATATGGGCACAACACCAAGAAGAGTTTTGAAAACTTGTAAAGGTCAAGAGGAACTTATTCAAATCGATTTTGATTCTTCAGAAATGGAAGGTTTTTCTTGTACAAAGAACCACATTCTAGTTTTGTTACCAACAGACGGTGCATTTAAGGTTACACATGATACTCAAGGTTGTGTTGATGTCAGTTATTATGACGAAGATCTGAATTATATATCTGAACAATATAAAAACGGCTTTAATAGTGAAGAATTTATGAAAAAGTCAGTTTTGATTCCGGGTAATGTTGTTGAAATTTCTGCCGAGACTGTTCTCAAGAGAATGGCTATCAACAAAAACATTTCAAAACATTTTTATATGTATACAGTTCCAAATTCGGAAGGAGCAATAGGAAATTATCATTTTACTATGACTCTAAAGGCAGAAACTGAAGAATTTTCTGGTTTCGAAGTTGATGGAAATGGAAGATTTGTATTGGGAGGAGGTAATGCTGGCCTTATTGTCCATAATTCTAAGGATCGTCACACTTTGGCATATGACAAGGGATGGAGAGTTAGAACAGAATGGAAACAGTACCAACTATTGAAAAATAATCCATTCTGGTGGACTAGCAACCGACACGATGGTAAACTCTGGCAACTAAATGCCTATCGTACAGATATGATCCAAGCGCTTGGTGGTATAGAATGTATCTTGGAACATACATTGTTTAAAGGCACTGCATTCCCAACCTGGGAAGGTCTGTTTTGGGAACAAGCATGTTTTGCTAGAGGAACTAAATTGATTCTGAATGACGGAACCAATATTTTGGCTGAAGATGTTAAAGTTGGTACTCAATTACAAGGAGAGGATGGTAAACCAAGAACAATAGTTGATGTTTGTAATGGATTAGCGCCACTCGTGTCTATCAAATTCAACCAAGCAGAACCACTAGTGGTTACATATAACCATATATTATGTTTGATTTATGACGTATCTTCCAAAACCAATGAATCAGTAACTCTTATTCAAGCTGAGGATGAAGTTATTATATCTGATTCCAGTAACTTTGATCCAGAAAAAGCTGTGAAACCTGGCCAAGTTGTTGAACTGACTGTACGGAACTATTTAGCTCTTCCACAAGATGTGGTTTGTGATTTAGTTCCGTTTAGGGTAGATACTGAGTTTAATGTTGAAAAACTTTTAATTGAATCAATTGGTGATGTTGGTGCTAGTGAATACTTTGGATTTAAGGTTGATGGCAAAGATCAACGTTTCTTAAGATCCGATCGTATGGTTGTTCATAACTCTGGATTTGAAGAGAGCATGAAATACAAAAAGCTTACCAATGCGCAAAGAAGTGGTTTGAATCAAATTCCTAACCGTCGTTTTACTTTGTGGTGGTCTCCAACAATCAATCGTGCAAATATTTATGTTGGTTTCCAAGTGCAACTTGATCTCACTGGGATTTTCATGCATGGTAAATTGCCAACTTTGAAAATTTCTCTTATTCAGCTATTCAGATCACATCAATGGCAACGTATTCACGAATCCTTGGTTATGGACTTGTGTCAAGTACTTGATCAAGAACTAGAAGCTTTGCAAATCGAAACAGTTCAAAAAGAGGCTATTCATCCAAGAAAATCCTATAAAATGAATAGTTCTTGCTTTGAGCCTGGAACTTTGCTTAGATTATTCAATGGAGACATTGTTAAAGCTAAAGATGTTCAAGTTGGACACAAGTTGATTGGTGATGATGGACTTTCTCGCAATGTTCTGAAAGTATGGTCTGGTCGTTCAAATTTGATGTACCAAGTATGTCAAAATAATGCAATTGATTACACAGTAACTCCAAAACACATACTTGTACTTTTGTACAATGGCTTTTCTCCAAGAGTTTTCAAGTCTTCTAGTAATTATGTAAAAGCAGAATATTATGATTTTAATCTCAAGAAACATTCACTTGTAATTAAAGTTTCTGGAAGGGAAAATAGTTTATTCACAAAATCCATAAAACATCAGCAGATAATTCGTAAACTCTCCTCCAAAACTAGAAAAAGCCGTGGAAAATTTACCAACAATAAATTTGTTGTACTGGATAATTCGTTGGATAATGCTTATAAACTTGCTCGTAACTGGCTTCAAAAAAGTGCAAAGAGAACTGGATATGCAAAGAAAGGAATGACTGTTGAAATGATGGTATCACAATATGTGAAACTTCCAGTGAATATCCAAACTTTGCTGAATGGTTTCAAAGCTACAGAAGAATTTGAAAAGACCCAAATGGCTTCAATAAATGGCGAGATAAGCAAAATCAGTATCAAAGCTATCAAAGTTCCTAATCAAGAGTTCATAGGGATTACTACTGATTGTAACCAACGCTTTATTCTTACAGATAGAACAGTAGTTCATAATTGTGCTGACATTCTACTTTTTGCGGCTTATAAATGGTCTGTTTCTACCCCTTCGTTACTTACTGATTCTCGTGACCGTATGGACTCTGCAACCACACAGAAATTCTGGGTTGACATTCAGCTTAGATGGGGTGATTTTGACTCTCATGATGTTGAGCGATACACTAAGGCTAAATTCTTGGATTATACCACTGATAATATGTCAATTTACCCATCGCCTACAGGGGTAATGGTTGGTGTTGATTTGGCATATAATCTCTACTCTGCATATGGTAATTGGTTCCCAGGAATGAAACCACTTCTTCAACAAGCAATGGCAAAAATTAATAAGGCCAATCCTGCTCTATATGTTTTGCGTGAACGTATTAGAAAAGCACTTCAACTATACTCGTCAGATCCAACTGAGCCATACCTCAACTCCCAGAATTATGGAGAGCTTTTCAGCAATCAAACAATTTGGTTTATTGATGACACAAATGTATACAGAGTAACAATCCACAAAACCTTTGAAGGAAACTTGACAACCAAACCTATCAATGGAGGAATCTTTATATTCAATCCTAGAACTGGTCAACTATTTTTAAAGGTAATTCATACTTCTGTATGGGCTGGTCAAAAGAGATTGGGACAACTTGCAAAATGGAAAACAGCCGAAGAAGTAGCAGCGTTGATTCGTTCACTTCCAGCCGAAGAGCAGCCACGCCAACTAATTGTTACTCGTAAAGGGATGTTGGATCCATTAGAGGTTCACTGTCTTGATTTTCCTAATATTGTTATTAAGGGTTCAGAGTTGCAACTTCCATTCCAAGCTTGTTTGAAAGTGGAGAAGTTTGGTGATTTGATTCTTAAGGCAACAGAGCCACAGATGTGTTTGTTTAACTTGTATGATGACTGGTTGAAAACTATATCATCTTATACAGCTTTCTCTAGGTTAGTCCTTATACTTAGGTCACTTCATGTGAATAACGAAAGAACAAAGATTATTTTAAGACCAGACAAGAATACACACACCGAACCTCATCACGTATGGCCAACATTAACGGATGAACAATGGATTGAGGTTGAAAATTCATTGAAGGACTTGATTCTTGCAGATTATGGCAAAAAGAACAATGTTAATGTTGCCAGTTTAACACAATCAGAAATCAGAGATATTATTTTGGGTATGGAAATTCAAGCTCCTTCGCTACAACGTCAACAAATAGCGGAAATGGAGAAACAGGCCAAAGAGCAAACTCAACTCACAGCAGTAACCACAAAAACACACAATATACATGGAGATGAAATCATTGTCACAACTACTAGCAATTATGAAACCCAAACTTTTGCTTCAAAATCTGAATGGAGAATTCGAGCAATTTCCTCGATGAATTTACCTCTTCGTACCAATCACTTGTATGTAACTAGTGATGATATACGTGAATCTGGTTACACTTATGTATTATCGAAAAATTTGTTGAAACACTTTATTACAATTGCAGATCTCCGCACACAAATATCGGGTTACTTGTTTGGTGTTTCTCCTCCAGATAATCCTAATGTCAAAGAAATTCGATCTGTAGTCATGGTTCCACAATGGTCATCTAATAATGATATATATCTTCCAAACCAACTTCCCAAGCATCCATATCTCGATGACTTAGAACCCCTTGGCTGGTTGCACACAATGCCCAATGAGCTACCTATGCTTTCGCCACACGATGTTGCTCTTCACTCCAAGTTGCTTGTTGCATCAACAAACCCACACTTTTCCAAACGCAAGTGGGATAGCGAGTCATCAATAGTAATAACATGTGCATTTACTCCTGGATCATGTTCTTTGAGTGCTTACAAAGTCACATCAACAGGATATGACTGGGCGCAAAGCCAGATAGGTGATCTAACAACTTCATTAAGCAGTTATGATCCAGAGGCTGTAAACTCTTCAACAGCAAACCTACTCAGTCACAATCAAGTGGGGCTAACAAGTTTGATAACTGAAGGTATTAATTCTTATACACCATCATCCTATGAGCGAGTGCAGTTACTTTTAACTGATCGGTTTAATGGATTCTTTATGGTTCCAGATGATGGTGGAATATGGAATTATAATTTTATGGGACCAAGTCACAGACCTAGTATGACATATGGACTATCTCTTGATATACCACTGTCATTCTATGACCAAAACCATAGACCAAACCACTTTTTAAGTTTTGCTGAAATTGAAATGCCAAATGACGAAGCCGATTTCGAAGATCAATTTAAATAATTATAATTTCTTTTTCTTGTGTATACTACAAGTATTTGATAATAAATCAACTATAAAACGACATTTCAGTTGTCACAAATAATTTATTATAATTCAAACAATATTTTCAACAAATTCTGTATGAAAAAAAAAAATAGCAATAAAAAGTGATGAAAGTGGGATTTGAACCCACGCCTCCGGAGAGACCACGACCTGAACGTGGCGCCTTAGACCACTCGGCCATTTCACCATTTTTTGTTTAAAATTTTGTTTGGTTTTATATAAGAAGAATTTTTGTAAGAAAACCCGAATTTTATTTTTTTATTTGTAATTTATCCTTAAATAGAAGATTAGGTTGATTTAGTTGTTGATATTGTAAATATTTTCGTCTATTTTTATTTTTCTCTAAAATATAATTGGTTAGGAAAATATTTTGTCTATTTTATAGGATTGCTGGTTGGACGAACATTTTGAAATCAAGATTCAGGTATATTTCTTATGTTTTGATAATACTGTGGATTTATAAGTTGAAAACTCTTTCTTTCATATTTACGAATACTTGCAACAGATTATTTAATTTTGCCCTTTAGCTTTTTTCCATCACGACTAATATAAACACAAGTTTTAGATTTCAAAAACATCTTTTAACTCATCCGTCATGAACTACCCTTCTTATTGTACTCTTGTGTGTAACACCACTAATGGAACTTTTTGCTTTGTGAACGATGA
Organism: Furculomyces boomerangus; assembly: GCA_003086725.1. Lineage (NCBI taxonomy): Eukaryota > Fungi > Kickxellomycota > Harpellomycetes > Harpellales > Harpellaceae > Furculomyces > Furculomyces boomerangus. Next base: position 14,201 of record MBFT01000010.1, on the reverse strand, counting down.
TATCAACTTCCAAGTAGACACTGAAGCCTGTCCAAACTATTTCCTTTGTAATACTACTGACTTTGGATCAGTAACATGCAACAATAATACAGCAGTAGGTTGCAAGGATGATACTGATACCCCATCTTCTGTTAGTGGTTCATCTATCGCAAGCACTACTGGCTCCACCTCTACTACTAAACCTAGTTCAGCATTGAAACTCACAGGTTTGAAAGGTCTGGCAGTATTGATTTTAGCGGTATCATTGTCCTTGAACTTGTAAAACCATAAACAGGATATCCATCACGAAACAAATAATGTTTATTATTCAATTTTTTAAATAAAATTTAATGAAATTCTATACATCCTTTTTTTGTACTAGGAATTGATACTTGATAACTAAGGTTATAAAACGTAGCAACAACAAGGACCAAGATTCATTCTAGCAAAGTAATATAACATTAAAAATTTATATCTCTGATATGGAAAATTTAGTGAAAATGAAAATGTTACTTGACTCTTTGAATGTTTATATAGTATATAGTTGATTCTAAAATCGTGTAAAGTTTGTGCTTGAAACTAGAATAGAGTTATATAAAATGTCAATAACGATAAATTGATAGTTCCGGAGAGTTGTTTTTTCAAACAAAAAATATTCAAAACTGAAAAGATTTGTATTAAAGTTGTTAAATGGACTTACTAAGGATCGTCTTTTCCTTCCAGATCATTTAATACAAGAAAGAAGAAATCAGGCAAATCAAAAGAGCTTTCTATTGATATGATAATATTAATAAACTTTAGTAGTTTTATAATAAAAATCTCGTTTAAAAAATCAATGGACTGTGAATAAATAACTTGATCTTGAATTTGTAAATATTACCTTTTGTTGGATGTTCTGTTTCTTTTTGTGTTGAAGAGGATATGTAAAAGGGGAAATTAGAAAGTTTGGAATCAGAGTTTTCCAAATTGAAGTGCCAAAAAGAAAGTAAAGCAATTAAAGAATTGATTGACTCGAAATGTTTGATTTGGATATTGTTTAATAAACTCTGAGGTATTTGTTGGAGATCAAGTTTTTTGTACAATAACTTCTTTGTTGAATGTGCAACATTACTATAGTTTAGAACTAGAACCTTGAAGATTTTCTGTTCATCTTGGTTTTTTTCTAGATTATCAAGCAATCTATTTTTAAAAAACGGTATTTTATGAAAAAAAACTTTAGGTAAACAAAAAAGTTACATTTGGTGTATACTTGAACTGGAAAAAGATAAAGTCGTATTTGAGATAAAAGCCATTTTTAAAGAAAGATAGTTGGTGGAGATTCGGAAATAGTCACATTCTTGGAAATACCCTACAATAATTCTATTGGATAGTAGTTTAAAATAGATACAAGAGGAAGTTCCGCTGTAATTTTCACGTGAAGATTAATGGGCCCTTTTGTTTTGTTGGTTTTTTGCTGTTGTGGAAACTCCTTCAAGCTTTGACATCAAAACTCTGTAGGATTTTATATTGTTGAGAGGGTTTTCCAAGTCTTTTACTCTTTTTCCTTCTCTCAAACTCAAAAGTATTTACCAACTTATGTCCCACACCACAACTCTTAGCCTCAATCCACTTCCTTCAAAAAAACTAAAAAGCCTCCCTAAAACTTCTCCCAGCAAACTTCTTCAAGGATATAATTTTCAACAAACATCTATTTTTCAAAGTAATTCAAACCAAAATCGTAACTATGAAATTAAACCCAAGTATAATTCCCAACCTGCAAAAATGAGTCTTGGCACTAACTCCGCAAATAATCTCTCTAGCGATCTAAATATTTCCTCGCTAAAAAATAAAACTGGTTATAGTAAAATCAACAAGTTGGAACCCCCAAAAAATATAAATTCCAAAGCTTGTACAAACCCTGATGGTTATTCACAATCTCAAAACCCTTCCTACATTCAAGATGATATCGAAAACTCCAGCTTTGAAAAAATATCTAAATCTTCCGCACGAAAACTGAATAATGGCATTGAAGGTGATATCGTTAAAGAGAATCCAAAAACATTTACAAAAGCTCGCTCCTCTGAGACTACCTTTTCTCCAAATTCATCAACAGTAAACAACGAAACCTACTCCAGAATAAAAAACAACCCCCACACTGATTTTGCTTCAAATAATTTTATTAGTTACAATAATACTGTTCACGGCCCCACATATGTCACAACCAACAATAGTCTAAGCCCGTCCTCAGACTCAAAAAATATGCTTCATAGTTTGGAATCTCTGTTAATCAAATATTCCCAAGTTAACTCTGATTTAAACAGCAATGATAAACCTCAGAATACCTACAATTCCCGCCCTAAAAATTCTGCTTTTGATAACTATTCCTGGCCCAAGGAAAACCATAGCTTTACATCTGCGAATAGCCCCATTTACAAAAACCTTTCCTTTTCTAATTTAGAGAACCTGGACAATCACTCCAAAACCACCGACAATTCGTCCAACTATTTACAAACATCCTATAAAAATAGGAATTCTGTACCTTTTCAAAATCGTACAAACCAACCAAGTTTTTGCTTATTTTCAGAAAAAACCAAGACAAATCTAAATCCCCTTCAAAAACCCTTCGAAAAACATCAGAATACCGAGTTTTATCAACCCATAAATAACACCCAAAATGCAAATACCTATAGCAGAAAAATTTCATCAATGGTAGCAACACCAAAAAATGAAGATTTTAGAAACCATTGTTCATCAACTGAAAATCCTCTAATAACCGAATCTCTTGAAAAAATCAGAACTTCATCTGATCACACTTCTAAATCATATCAAACAACTCCTGAAAATGGTGTCTATCTTTCAAACACCCCACAACCAGCCAAAAACCTTGATAATATAAACACATTAACTCATCTTAATCTTTCTAATTTTATAACTGCCAACCAAATCAAAAATCCAATAATCAACAGCCACGAAAACTTTCAAAGTACAGAAAATATTGAAAAGGAACTAGAAAAAAATCACAAACCTGAATATTTTCCAAATACAAAAAACGAGGTTTATGGTTTGAATAATAAAGTTCAATCAGAACAAAAAAATTTGGAAACAGAATCAAGCAAAAAAAGAAACAGTTATTTTTCTTCAAGTCCTTTTGAAATTCTAAATTCTAAAACAGAAAAAGTACCCCAATTTAATAATTCAAACAAAAAGAATATGTACATTAAAAAACTAAAATATTCTAATGGAAAAATGAAAAAATATATTGATTTTATTAGACCAAGACTTTTGCTAATTCCTGGAGGACCAGAGCTCATGGAACAAGCTGATAATATTTTTGGTGACGAAGTTGATGTTGGTCATTCTATGAGCTCATATTATAATTTCGAAAAAAAATATGGAAAATCTTATGATTCTCTATTGGAAAAAAGCTACGAGAGTGGATGGGAGAGTTCCCGCAGTCATGACCTACGATCATCTAAAAACAGCAGTTGTGTTAGCTTGCCAAATTCCGAGTACCTCATAAGAAAGAAAAAGAAGTCTTTCCTTGAAATGAAAAAGCTTGTTCAGGTTGAACCAGAATTTGAAGGAACATTTAAAAAATTAAAAACTAAAGGCTCATTTTTCAGTAATGATAAAACACAAGGACAACCAAATGTGCAAGACCCTAAAGTTTTGGTTTCTGATAGGGTCATAAATATTAACGAAAAGAACTCAGATTCAAAGAACAAAGATGTCTTCTACCAGAATAAAGCTCATTTTGAAAAAGGTGAAACTTTACATCAAAAACAAGGTTCTAGAGTTGATAGTAAAATACGTACCAAATATGCATCTCTGAAATCATTTTTTGGAAATTACACTAATCTTTTGTCACAAAACGATATCCTCCGATTCTGTTTGTTGATTTGTATTTCATACATCGTTTACTCGACTATAAGAGGACAACCGACGACAAACAGTTTCAAGAGTATCAACTTTACCAAGATACGTGCCAGCGAAAAAGGAGGTATACGATTTGTAACTGAGTTTATTGTTATAATATTCAAAGGGATCCTATCAAAGTTATGGTATTCTACAATTCTTGCAGGGATTTTGTTTATATTTTGGATTGTATTCAGTACCTGCGCTATGCTTTTGATTTATAACTACCTTCAGATCAGTGGTGAAGCCGGTACCAATAGTAACAACAACGATGAAATTTCGGGATATTATCTTTATATCAAGTTGTTTGTAACTATTGTTAGAAGTGTAACTCCACAAGTTTTTAGTGACATTTTATTTGGGCCAACTAAATTGAAAAAGGAAGAAGCTCGTTTTATTTGTGAAAGACAATTCTACATTAATTCTGGGTCGGGATTTTTGTTTCAAAAAATCATATCATGTTTGCAGTTCATAAATGTGGCAGATAATGATCGTACTGAAGCTTATGCATTAAGTACTTTGCATAGCTCGCAAGGCTATTCAAGAACAGTGACAAGACTACTTTGGAGACTTTCAAGAATGTTCTCAAATTCATCAGACGATGTATATGCATCTATTATGCGACAGCCACTATCTGTTGAAATTCTCATGGAATCTCGAGAATGGAAACGTGTTGCACAGAATCTAACAACAAATTGTCTAAAAACACTTCATCAAAGCACAGCATTATTCCAGCTAGGTGGTCGGATACGTCCGCAGACAGTGTTTTCAGAATTTGTTGTCCTTAGACTTGTAAGCAACCTTCTTGACTCGTACCTTTCAAAGGCAAATTGCTGGCAGGAACTAAGTAGTTTGCAGCTAGTTATCGACAAGGCTATGCTTTCACCATTAGTTCATTGGTATGTGGTCATTACCATAGCAGCAGATGGAGTTCGTAGACAAGTACACTCATCTGTAATTGATCACTGGCTATCACTAGAGAAAGTTCTGTTTTCTAAAATCAGGTTGTTATCCATAACGGAATCTCCCTTATCGCGTTTCAGATCTCTTCAGCTCCAGTTATTGCGTGAAATAGGATTACTATCGCTTTCTTCTGTGCGTGATTCATTAACTGGAGATTTTTCTTTGGCCTTGGATAAATCAAACAAGGTAATGGAACTTTTGTGTGAGAAGCGTCTTGTCGATACAAAAGTTTCACAAAGCTTCCGTGAAGGACAATCACGCTCATTTGTGATTGGAAAAGAAGGATATCAAGAAATTCAATGTGTTGATGTTTTGTTGAATGCAGCAGAAAGGATTGAAAGGAAATTAGAGTTTATGTTTGGAAATTTGTCATTAGATGGAAGGTGGCGTGTTTGGGCAAATACCTGTTTAATTTCTGGAGCTAATGAAATCCACAATGACAAAACAAGAACAAAATACGAAAAACTATCTAGAAACGAAGAAAATGATTTTTCAGGTTTTGGAGTTGGTTTGGAAATTGGAATGAATCCAATTAATCAACGAGGAAAATCAATGTACAAGGAATATAGTAATGGATTGGGAGAAGCATATAGAAATAGAAAAAATTCGCAAGAACGAGATTTCCACGACATTGAAAATTTAAAAGCTGAAAGTATCTACAGTGATGAAAATTCTGAAGGAAATATTTCTGTTGATTTGTTAGAAGGTGAAATGTTTGGATTTGGGAATGAAAAGAGGAAGGAAATAGAAAAACTTGTAGAATCTAAACATGAACAAAGACTAGATCTTTTAAGACATTTATCTGTAATGCGACAGGCAGCAGCGCAATCTGCAGGCTCAAGAGCTCTAGCATATATTTCAATGTATCAAAAATTGAGTTCAAATATTGTAGTAGAGTTTCCTTAACTTTTTTTATAGCTTTCGATACGCCAGTCCCACAATATAGTTGCATTCACAAAAATAAACTGGATTTAAAGTTTTAATGAAAATCATTTACTATTCTTTAGAAACTCGCACGACTCTAACATCAGGGGTTTTTAAGATAATAAGAGAAATGTCTCTAGCAAGAATGAAAAATTCTGCAATGGTATTCCAAACGAAATATATAAAATTATAGTGACACTATTTAAACTGAATCTATTTATGCTATTTTTGTCAAGATCTTTTATTAATTACAGAT